>AP025066.1:10991836-11040591 GCA_036186865.1 Eustoma russellianum | reverse complement strand
ACTCAAAAAGCCGGATTGTTATGAGTTCTTATATCACTTCACCACAGCAACAGAATGTAATCAGAGTTTTAGCCATGCAGCCGTCTACATTGCCCATTAAATACCTGGGCTCTTACTTATATCGGGGAATTAATATGGCACATTATTGCGTATCTTTGCTTCAGCATTTCGATGCGAAGCTTACTGGTTGGGCCAGTCGACTCCTCTCTCCAGGCAGCCGTCTGTTATTGTTGCAAACCGTGTTGACTGCAATACCGCTGCACTATCTTACTGCTGCCCGCCTACCTAAAAGTGTTATATCTGCTATCAATAGAAAGATGACAACCTTTTTATGGGGCGCAAAATATACATGGTCTACTTTACATAATTTATGCTATCCAGAAAGCGAAGGAGGCTGGGGAATCCGCAGTTTAGAACACATCCAGAGGGCTTATGACTGCAAACTATGGTGGTCATATCACACAAAGAATTCCATTTGGTCACAGTACATGCATTCTCGTTACGGCTTGCGTTCTGATTATATTCCCCGTATTTATGATTCCCCCAGTTGGAAAAGAATATGCTCCGTTCACGAATTATGTCTGCAGCTCACAACAGACTTTCCTACACCGTTGTGGCGCTCTAGTCCCTCTGGTACATTTCGCCTGCGTTTAGCATATGACGATGTGCGGCCACATCGTGCCCAGTTGCTATCGCACAAGTTTATTTGGTGGAGAGGTATTCCAAATACAATTAGTATATTCCTCTGGCGATTATTACACTCTGCATTGCCGTTTGAAGACAATCTCTGCCATTTCTCTATCAACTGTCCAACTATCTGTCCATTCTGTCGGAGTGCATCGGCAACAGTAAATCATATTTTTCTCACTTGTTCTGTCGTAAAGCAGTTTTGGCTGAATCTCTCTTGGGTGCTGGATGGCCCTCCAATGCAGCAACAGAATATTCGTCCGCACCTCCTGCAGTGGTGGTTAACATCATCGACAAAGTCTCTTAAAGGCAATTTTCGGGTAGTTGGGCCTATACTGCTCTGCTGGAACATATGGAAGCTATATACCAATCACACCTATGGTGATGGTGATCTGCCTGTCACAAAAATTTCTCAGCTTACACGGCAAGCATGCTATGATTGGTCTTCGTCACTCTCGGGATCTACTTTGGCGCAATATGTTCCATCCCTCATACAGGCTGGCTTCTCTCCAATACTTCACTCAAAGCACATTACACCTTTAAAATGGCAGCTTCCTCCATCTGGCAAACTGAAACTGAATGTTGATGCTTCAGCTGGGCAATCATTCGCCACTGCTGGCTCTATCCTGCGTGACTCAAGTGGACGCATGATAGCTGCTCTCTCATTCAGCCTTCCGCTATTGTCTCCACTGCGGGCAGAGTTGCATGCTGTTGTTTATAGCATATTGTTCTTTGGGCTCCTTCATAGACACTTGCTAATTGAAACTGACTGCAGCCAGTTGCTGCTACTGTCCAGTTATGATTTCCGACACTTACCAGAATACGCACGTCTTCAGGAATTGTTGGCTCTTACACACAGCACCATCTCATATGCGCCTCGCGAAACGAACATGGTGGCTCATTATTTGAGTCAATATGCTCGCATGCATCCACTTCCTCAACAATTCAATTCGGCAGATCAATTACCCTTCACGGCTCGTGGGCATTATTATACTGATGGAGTCATTCATGTGCTCAGAACATAACAAAGGGGCCTACACATTCTATCTCGTTGCCTGCATTGTTATTATGCAGGCAACTCCGGTATGCGATGCCACTACTCTTTCGTTTTGCTTTCTTACGATTCATTGGAGAATTGCTTTGCATTGTTATCAGTTGCCCGTAGTCTCTGAGCCATGGGCAACTTTGGTGCGTGTTTGGAGACACTGCTTCACTTTTAGTTGCGCTATTTCTTCACTATATACTTACACTTTTCTTGCTGTTTTGTGCCGAGGAACACTGCTCACGCTATGTTGGTTAAGGAGACGGGAATCCAAATTACTACATCAACAGTGGCTTCAAAGGGGAGATTCAACGAATCTTGGGCTGGACCTACACAATCGCTCCACACATTCATCGCCATCAACTATATTTGCATTACAATACACATTCACTATGTATCAATGTTTACGGACCAATTATATAAATATGTACGCTTTTTCCTTCGCCAAGGTTTTATCCACAAGGGTGGTTTTACTTGGCAAGGTTTTAATGCGGCATATCATATATAATTGGCAAATGTACCCTATATCGGCTGTTGTCTATTCGGTTTTGGTTCATATACTTTATGTAATATGGTCACCTCCGCCATAAGTGAGGCTTGATTCTTAATAAAAAGATCGCTTTTATTAAAATATATATATATATATATATATATATATATATAATGGACCTCTGGCGATCATGGCGGCTATGCGATCATGTCGATTCTTAGCGCCGCCGGTGGCAACACCGGCCTTCTTCTCTCTTCTTTTGCGTTCTACATTGCCCTTTGACCATCCCACTGCTACGATAATACTCAAAATTCAATCTTTTTGATCACTCATGGCGGCTCTTGAATCAACGACAAAACCAACAGAATCAAAGAAAAGCTTTGCTTCTCTCTTTCAGCATACGCCTCCGGCTATAATACCACCGAAAACAATTCAAAAATATAAGGGGAGTCCTATGATCTCATTTACAGATGAAGAAATTTCCTCTCTTGCTGCGCCATACAAATTTTCATTAGTTGGGACATTCTGGTATGGTAAGCCGCCGATCTCCATAATCCGTACGTAAATTGATCGAATCGGTTTCAATGGCCCAGTGCAGGTGGGTCTCTTAGATGCATCTCATGTGGTCCTTCACTTCAAACATGAACAAGATTATTTAAGATGCTTTGCAAGGCAAAGTTGGATGATTGCTGGAAAATACATGAGGGTTACAAAATGGACTCCTCCATATGATCCCTCAGTGGATGTTCCCATTGTGCCAGTTTGGGTTTATTTTCCAGGGCTGCCGTTACACTATCATCAGAAATCTGCCCTAATGCAGGTTGGACGGATGCTGGGAAACCCCATGAAACTCGATACGGCCACTGCAGAAGCCATCCGTCCGTCTGTAGCTCGTTTGTGTATTGAAATTGATGTTTCGCAGGAACTACCGTCTAGAATTTTCATCCACGCGTTGAACATGGTCATTGCACAACAGGTAATTTATGAGGACTTGCCAAGTTATTGTTCCAATTGTTTCAGGTTGGGACATAAACT
Organism: Eustoma russellianum; assembly: GCA_036186865.1. Lineage (NCBI taxonomy): Eukaryota > Viridiplantae > Streptophyta > Magnoliopsida > Gentianales > Gentianaceae > Eustoma > Eustoma russellianum. The sequence continues at coordinate 11,037,337 of AP025066.1, read as the reverse complement.
TTCAGACTGCAACTCACAAAAAGAAGATACGGTGGAGTTGCTACCACCTAGAGAAGTCCCGCAGCAAACAAAAGATGCAAGGCAAAAAATTAAGTCTGCTGCTGCTGGTCCATCAAAGGATCAGCGATGGACTCCCAAAAAAACAACAGACTCTATGCAGTACAATTATTCGAAGACTATACAAATCTCAGCATCTCCAGATATCACAACCCATCACACAATCTCAGATTTGCAAGACATTACCAGGCTACGTGGAGTTGATGATAGCTTTCTGGCAGATATGGCAGATATTAATCACCCTCATCAACCATTCTCTATATATGACGGTGAGGAACCACACGCTCATTTGGAGGCATCACGCGCAATGGAGGAAGATTCCACTCCATCAGCAATTGTCTCGGATATCATACAGGAAATTATTCACGTTGCTATGCAATCATAACAAACTCATATTGATGATTATCCCAGTACATCAGAAGCAGCAGTAACAGATATTCCTTTTCAAGCGCCACCTCGACTACTACGTAGGACACGTCAGCCCTTAGAGCTTTCTTCCCCACCACTAACAAGGTCAAGAGCAGCTCTCTCAAACTCTTTCGATTGTTTATCGTCTCAATGAAGGTTATGATCTGGAACATACGGGGAATTCGTACCTCCTTACAGCGTCTGTTGACTTTATTACGTCGTTATAATGTACATCTCCTGGTTCTAATAGAACCAAAACTGCGTCCTTCATCTTTACTGTCTTATCGTCTCAAGCTAGGTTTTACCAAAGCTGTCTCCGTTTGCAATGATAATATATGGATATTCTGGAGTGCATCATTCTTGCAGCTGGAAGTGGAGCGTGTGGGCATTCAAAATCACTCCATGCAGCTACAGTGGAAGCCTATAGGTCAAGTGTTTTACGCTACTTTTGTGTATGGTTTGCATACGGTTCCAGCACGTCGGCCTCTTTGGGAGGATCTAATTCAAATTTGTCATGAGACTACCCTTCCATGGTTTTTGGGTGGAGATTTTAATACATTTTTAACGTTAGATGAGCACAAGGGTCGATCTTCTCCTTCGCTACGCACTCTGCAGGATTTTAATGACTGTGTCAGTACATGTTCGCTGCTTCCAATCAACTATCAAGGCTCACTATTTACGTGGTGTGATGGACGTGGACTTGGTAGGGTTTGGAGGAGGCTGGATAGATATTTATGCACCTCAAGCTTTTTTGATTTATTTGAGTCTGTCTCATACCAGCATCTTAGTCGTACTACATCAGACCATTGTCCCCTCCTTCTTGACTGTATTTCGGACAGATCACCTAGAACACCAGCTTTTCGCTACCTGGATGTCTGGACCACTCACTCGGACTTTCAGCAATATGTTGTGCAACATTGGCAGTCTTATGCTACAACAGGAGGAATGTTTGGGTTTTACAACAAACTTCGGCAGCTTAAACATCACCTCAAACAATGGAATATGGATGTCTTTGGGAATATTTTTGACTCCATTGCACAGGCTAAAGCTGAAACTCTAAGATGGGAACGTGAATATGACAGCAATCCTACAGATGACTCACGTGAGAGGTATCACCGCAGCATGACAACTTTGTTAAAGCAGCAGCATCGTGCAGCATTATTTTGGCAGCAAAAATCTCATGTGAAGTGGATGAAGGAGGGTGACGCAAACACACATTATTTTCATCAAACAGTTAAGGAGCGCAGAAGACGCTAGCTAATTACGCGAATTGTTGATTCAAGTGGAACAGAATATCTACAGCAGGAAGATATTGAACGCCAGGCTGTCCATTATTATACCAATTTATTTGCTGCGGAACACATGTCGGATGCATCCTCGTTGTTACAATACATTCCATCTATTTTAACAAGTCAGGATAATGAAACTTTAATGGCTCTACCAGACATACAGAAAGTCCAGAGAGCTGTTTGGGATCTTAATCCAACTAGTGCTGCTGGCCCAGACGGGTTCCCCAGATCCTTTTATCGAACATTTTGGCCTGCTATAAAAGTCGATGTACACAAAGTTGTGCAAGAGTTCTTTCTTGGTGTCTGCCCACCCAAACAACTTGCAGCAACACTGATTACACTCATTCCGAAGGTATCCAATCCTCAATCATTTGGTGATTATCGTCCCATTTGTTTAACAAATTTCCTGGCCAAAGTTGTCACGCGCTTGCTTGCCTCACGTCTTTCGGATCTTCTTCCCAAATTAATATCTCCTGAACAAGCTGGATTCCTTAAGGGCCGTAGTATCACAGATCATGTGTTGCTAGCTCAGGAGATGGTCCATATGATTGACGAACGAGTCTATGGCGGGCATGTTGTTGTAAAGCTTGATATGACAAAGGCTTTTGATAGGGTTGATTGGTTTTATCTCCGGCAACTCTTGATCAAATTTGGTTTTAATGAACGGCTAGTGCGTATGATCATGAATAATTTCTCAATCACAAGGTGTTCGGTACTCATAAATGGCAAGCCAGTAGGCTTCTTTCCCGTCTCCCGTGGTGTAAAACAGGGAGACCCCCTTTCTCCATTGTTATTCATATTAGCATCTGAAGGATTCTCACGAGGTATCAATACCTTAATCAATTCGGGAGATTTGCATGGTTTTCGAGTTGGCCGTGCTCCACAAGTATCCCACTTGGCTTTTGCGGATGACTTGGTGGTCTTTCTCAATGGCAGCTCATCAAATATGCGACGCTTTCAACAATTTTTGGAAACTTATCAAGCAGCATCCGGACAATTGATTAATTTCCACAAGAGCCAACTAGTCGTAGGGAAACATGTGGTTGGACGAAGAGTGGCACAGCAGCTTAATATGCGGCTGGTCAATTTGCCTATTAAATATTTGGGTTCATATTTATACAAGGGGATTTACCGTTCATCATATTGCACTTCCTTAATTGATCACTTTGACAGGAGACTTAATGCATGGGCTGCAAATTTGCTATCTATGGCAGGCCGACTGGTTCTTATCAAACATGTCTTGTCTACTATGCCTATTCATATTATTGCAAGCTCACGGTTGCCAAAAAGTGTTCTCAACGTTTTGAATCAGAAAATGGCATGGTAAGCATCATTGGATGTCTTGGACTCAAATCTGTCGCCCGGTGAAGTGTGGTGGTTTGGGTATACGCAGTTTGGAGATGATACAGAAAGTTTATGATGGACACTTATGGTGGAAGTTTCATTCTTCTGGTTCAATATGGGCTGACTTTAGCAGGGCGAAATACGGTCGTAGAAGTGATATATATGCACACATCTATGACTCGACTACTTGGAAGCGTACATGCGACACAAATGATTATATGCAGCAAAACACTATTTCCACACCGGATGGCTACACTTGGCCCGCTGATTCCCTTGGTCAATACACTATTAAATCGGCATATTCGTTGTATCACTCGCACTTGCCATTATTTGAGACTTTGCAATACATTTGGTGGCCTACATCACCTCCAAACGCCAAGATCTTCATGTGGCGATTGTGGTGTCATTCACTTCCTTTAACTAACACTCTTCGGGCATGGCAACACATTTACCCATCTCAATGTGTTTTCTGTAGGGTGCAGTCAGATACTCGTGATCATATCTTTATCCATTGTCCAGCAATTAAATCGTTGTGGATACACGTAGCTAATTTACTATCTGGTCCTATGCCTCGCCAGAATACTATCTATTCATATCTATTCTGTTGGTGGCGTTATGCATCCATGGCTACGATGCAGGGGCAGGTGCAAGCAGTAATACCAACACTAGTAGTGTGGGGAATTTGGAAAGAATACTCTTCTATCAAGTTTGGGGACAGTACATTTTCATCCACTCACCTCTTTCAACAAGTCCGTTCTCATATATTTATGTGGTGTGCATCACTTCAAGGTTGCAAATTTGTAGAATCTCTTCCACATCTAGTTGCACAAGGATTTTCTCCAAAGTTAAAGCTCTGTCGGCATAGGCTTGTTAAATGGACCCTCCCCCCATCTGGACATATGAAATTGAATGTAGATGCTTCTGTTGGGCGCACAAAGGCTGCAGCAGGTGCGGTTTTGCGGGATGACCAGGGGAGATTTATCTCCGCCGTTTGTTTTGTTCTTCCATGTTTGTCTCCGACTCGGGCTGAATTGTAGGCCTTGATGTTTTCTCTTCTTTATTACGCGACTCAAAATGTGGGTTTGTTCGTAGAAACAGATTGCCGTCAACTGCTCCACTTGGTTCGTCACCCTTCAAACTACACAGGCTTAGTCGGACAAGATATTCAACGTCTAACACAGGTGCTACGACTGAATAGATCTACGATTTGCTATTGTCCACGACAGGCAAACTCAGCCGCACATTATTTAGCGCGATATGGATTACATGCAGCTGGTGTTAAAGAATATACTTCGGATGCATCATTACCATGTGATGTCCGAGGGTCATTGCTGCTGGATACTTCTCTACCCAATTTACGTCTTTAATGGAATGGCCTTCAATGTTGGGGGTTGCCTACACCATTCATGGGTGTAGGCAGCCTTGGTATGTACTTTACTCAATTTTCCATTGGTATCTACTTATCTTTCATATTCTACTACTTGCATTGATTGTGGATATCCTCTTGTGCTGCTGCTATTTGTTCGAGGCATGGGTATCGCTTGTGAGTTTGCTGTGGCCTCTCTTATATTGCGTCAACAATTGGAGGTTGCCCATGGTCATATGGCTGTGGGCAACATGGGTATGTTTTCAAATGCTTCATTGTCCATTATGGTTTGGCACGGATACTAGCTTTATAATTTATTTTGCGGTGCGAGGTACATGCGTGGAGTTGATATGGAAGCTATGCAATGACTTCAAACGTATCACACTGCTGGTTACTGCAAATACTTGTTCACTGCTCTACTTTTTGTATCATTTTTCTAGCACTTTTACTCAACCTTCCACTCATATAAATATGTACGCTTTTTCCTTCGTTAAGGTTTTATCCACAAGGGTGGTTTTACTTAACAAGGTTTTAATGCGGCATATCATATATGACTGGAGGTTACAAATACTAAACTCACTTTATGTATTATTCGCTTATAATGACTTTTTCACGATTGTAATATGGTTTCCTCACACCATAAGTGAGCCTATTTAATAAAAATTTGTTTTATCGAGGTAAGGAAAGAGCCGCACACTTTGCGAACCTGCTCTCGATAATTCAGGCAAAACTCGCGATGTGGCAAAATAAGTTCCTAAATCAAGCTGGCCGACTAATCTTAATCAAGCATGTTCTTGCTGCAATACCACTACACTTACTATCGGCATGTCAACTACCACAAAGTATTATTCGCACAATAACGAGATCAATGGTCAAATTTTTTTGGGGAAGCACGGACACAAGGACTGGTTATGCATGGATTTCGAGTACTCAGCTGTTCGGACCAACATCTGAGGGTGGCATAGGTTTGAGAACTTTACACGATATACAAACAACATACTCATGCAGAATATGGTGGAGATATCAAGAGAATAACTCTCTATGGAGCAACTTTCTGCATGCACGGTATGCTCATCGCAATTCTTACGACATACATATCACAGATTCTCCGGTCTGGAAGCGTATATGTTGCATACATACATTCTGTCATGAGAATCTGGACGTTGATCACTGGACCATTCGAAATGCTTATGATCAGATTAGTGTAGTAAGAAACTCTCGTATTTCATACAGATTCATTTGGCATAAGCACATTCCTCCTCACATTCGCTTGTTTCTGTGGCGTTTGTATACAGGTGCAATTCCTATTCCCGAAAACCTGCAGAAGTTTGTGTATATTCATCCCACACAATGTCCTTTCTGTCTCAAGTCACAAATCACAGTGGATCATATAATCTTACATTGCCCGGACATCACTGGGATATGGAAAATGTATGCGGCTCATTTGGATGGTCCTTCAACAAATGTTAGAAGCTTGCAACAGAATTTAATCCAATGGTGGATGTCAACCAAAGGGAAAACACTTAAAGGTATATTTCGCATTGTGGCTCCATCTATAATTGTATGGGAGATATGGAAGTCATATACATCTATAATTTATGATGATGAACATTGGAGAAAGGCAACAGTGGTTGAGAATATTCGACGTGCCTTGTATGATTGGACATCTGCACAAAGCGGGAAGAAGTTTGCCATTTCAGACCAATCCTTAATTGATCTTGGTTTATCTCCAAAGCTCCGTCCATCTAGATGCATCATCGTCCGATGGCTCCATCCTCCGCTGGGTAGATTGAAGTTAAACATAGATGCAGCCCATGGGAGATTTTCTGCAGCTGCTGGAGCAATCTTGCGTGACAGTTCAGGTATATTCATGGGGGCAATTTCGTTTCATTTACCACTACCTACACCTGCCGCAGCAGAATTTCAAGCAGCATATATTGGGTACTTATACTTTGCAACACAATGGGAGTCCATTGATGTGGAAGTAGACGCATATGGGGTAGTTTCAGCAGTACAAAACAATATTGATGGTCATGCGACAATATTCCGAGAACTGCTACGGTCATCATCAGCTGAATTAACATACATTCCACGTGAAGCGAATCAACCAGCGCATTTTCTAGCTCAATATGGCCAATTCCAGCAAAAGCTTACTGTTTTTCCCACGGTAGCATCTCTGCCATCAATGGTTCGGGCATGTTATCAAACGGAGAACACACCACATCTTCGAAATGAACTTGGCTAGCTCTCACATTAGTTGCCCATATCGCAAGATATGGGCAACATGGGTACGCTTCGTTTTCTGCACTATGCTACCTCTTTGCATCGCATTACAACTACCAGTTGCAAATTTCCAGTTACCCATATCCTTCGATATGGGTAACATGGGTAATGTGTTAAACTCTACCTTGTGCTGCAACTTACGTGCTCATCCATCTCACACAACTCACCATATTACTATGTGTACTAACACGCTTTTGTTTCTATGCATGGCCTTATTGATGCAACAACGCTTGCGGAGACATTCCCTCTGAACGGTCCAACCTACGATATACAACATTCAACTGCTGCGTTCAACAAACATCACACATACACTCCTGTCATATTCAAAGATTCACTCCTTTCATATAAATATGTACGCTTTTTCCTTCGCCAAGGTTTTATCCACAAGGGTGGTTTTACTTGGCAAGGTTTTAATGCGGCATATCATATATGATTGGAGATTAGATATTATATGCTCATTGTACTATTATTATTCGTTTACTCAATTTTTTGTAATATGGTTTTCCTCCGCCATAAGTGAGAAATTAAGTAAAAATATCCTTTTGATAAAATATATATATATATACATACATATATATATATACATACATATATATATATATATATACATACATATATATATATATAAGGTATCATAAATGTATTTGTATGGAAAAAATTATGAATGTGCAAGTTGGTAAAAACTAATATGGTAACGAACCAAAAATGGGGCTGTTTTAGCCATTTAAATCAAAGTACTTAACATGGACAAAACGGTGATTTCAACAATTTAGCCAAGATAAGAAAGTGGGATGTGTTCAAAATGACTTTAAAATAGAATATAAAAAGGACTATTTGGGACAAAATGGTAGCCAATTAAAGCGAAAGAGATGGCTCATTTTATAGGTTAGGACGTGGTCCCCACCAAGAGATAAAATGGTAATCTTACCTAGGACAACGATATGATACAAGATCCAACCATTAGTCTTAAGTTATGAGACTATTAAAGGTACGAAATCAGCCGATACCAAGTATTCTTCCATGCATACGACTAAGAAGTTGTAGAAGCGACATGTTTTATCATACGATGTATATTTATAGAAATGGATATCACGCAAACGTTTTAAAATGAGTTTTAAAAAGATTTTAACAAACCATACCTTGCGTCGACTAACTCCATATGAGACACTTTACGCTGTTCCGACGACTCATGTTCATGTCTGAAGGCCGCCTAACATCGGGTGTAGTAGTGAGGATGTCAAGGGCAACGTCTGTTCTGATACACCTTCTGATGGGTGTTTTATGTATGTCCGCCCCATGACGCTGTAACCTAGGTGAGAGGTTGGCGTCATGTGGCGAGTTTCTGTTTACGTTCTGGCTGAGTGTAACACCGTTTCTAGCACCAGGGATCTCTACCAAACATGTCTCCATTAGTTTACATATGTATGATGTAACACCAAGGGGTACCTCAGGATTCAAAGACGCTACACGCTACTCGGAGAGTCACTCTTAGTCTACGTACGTATGATGTAACACTGTAGTTGGACCATCAGGATTCGTAGACGATACTCGACTACTTGGGGAGTTCAGTCAGTGGGTCTTATGTACGTTCATACAAGTTAAGATATGTTATAAACACAGGTGTAACAGTTTTGATACAATGATTTCTGACATGATTACGACTTGATAGATTTTTCTGAAAAAGATGCATGACTTTTCTATCATATGAGTATACGCATGTTCATCTGTGTCACCCTACCAGATATAAGCTTAGACCCTTAGAAGACAAAGGATGATGATACGGTGTAGGCCCTGGCATAGACATAGAAAGAGAAATTGACTACAAAGCATAAGTGAAAGACTGAACTATTACGTAAAGAATAAAGAAATTTGAAAATTAAATAACCAATTGAACCTGTGATTTACTTTTGCAAATTGTCTATTTTATGTATCGGTGTCACTTTACTTTATTTGTGATACATGGTATGTGATGTCACTGTTCATGTTACATTTACTGTTCACCATTCATGATCCACCTATTGAATTTAGGCGAAAATACTTGCTGAACGATTTGTTATCGCTCATCCCATCATTTACCACATCACCGAGCCATGAGCCAGTTCAGGCACAGTTGAGGATGACCAGGGATAGATCATCAGTGATGAATGATTTGACCAGATTATGTAGTTCTTTATGTTATTTCAGATTCGTATTTCGATTTTGTACTGGCGACACTTCAGATGTATTTGGATTTAGTTATTCTGTTTCATGCATGTCGATTATGCTTTGTACATTTTGTATTGCTTCTGCATTTTTGATACATGTTTGTGTTGACGTGCACATGAATGTTAACGACGCCTAGTAATTCTCGTAGCAGAGTACGATGGGTGAACAGCGCTGAGACCCTAGTCCTGGGTGGGACGCTACAGGTGTTATCGGAGCCGAGGTTCTAGATCCACAGCGAACAACATAAAGAAAGCAACGACGTGTGTTAGGTTATGATCGTAAAACCAAGTTATGATTATAGAACTTAAGCAGAGATCGTAGAGTCTAAGCATATGATTTTAGACTTAGTGCGACAACTTTAGTATAGATCCCTTAGACTGGTTTAAGGTATAAGCCGACCATACTTAGTATCAGATGGAATTAACATGGAGCCTTAACATTTAGTGTATTTTCCTTAGAACACGAATAAAACACTTGGAATTAAAATTTCATTATAATGATATGTGAACTAATCATGTCAAAACAATTGTCTATGATAGGATGACGTTGCGACCGATGAGGCATGGTCAGTTACCTCCCCTACCGCAAGTACCACTACCGTCAGAGCATGTTCCATCACAGGTACATGTCTTGGAAGAAGTCATGCAGGCATTTCGCGGTACACTGGTACGTCTTGGTCAGACTGTTGAGGCTGTACCGCCACAGTCTCAAATGAGTATTGGGTATTATTTTGGGGAACTTCAGAGAGCACTGGTCCCGAAATTTGAAGGAGGACCTAGATCAGATATAGCTGAGAGATTGTTAGAAGAAATTGAGAACGGATTCGAACTTGTACAAGTACCCGAGGAGATAGAGGCATAGATTGCTTGACCATTTTTGATCGTGGAATCCAGATAGTGGTGGGAAGCGTGTATTCAGCCATTACCCTAACCTATTGTGTGGGATCATTTCTTGGATGAGTTTCATCAGTACCCCTGTAGTGGTTATTCAGAGGATAGAGGAGTTCGAGACATTGAGACAACTATGGACATAGTTTTTGGATATTTCAGTCAATTTACTGTCTTGGGTCGGTACGTCTCTGCGACTATGATGGACGAAAAGCTTAAGATATGCAAGTTTGAATGTGGCTTACACCCCTCGGATTTGGACTTGGATTGGAAAGACAAGCCTAAGGAACTTCGAGGAGCTATTGCTTGCTTGTTATCGGGTGTAGCGCATTACACAGCCACGAGACCAGACAGTCAGAGACAAGAGATTTCGAGATGTCACAGATGATCAGCCCAAGCTGCAGAGCAAGTTTCTACAGAGGTCAGCCAGACAATCCCACGTTCAGCGTCAATCAGTTCCTTAACATCGATTGCAGCAGTCATGCCTACCACAGCGTGCGATTCCGTTATGTCAGATCTGCCAGCGACAACACACTAATGAGTGCCGAAGGAAGACCGGTGCATGTTTCGGCTGCGGTAAAATTGGAAACCTGGCCAGAGACTGTATAGAGAAAAAGGTGGGCCGCCAGAGGAATCACGACAGCAAGACGAGCAATCACGGATCGGTGATCCAGATCAAAGCGTGCATGACCCTGAGATTTCTGATGTCTCGAATACCGAAATAGGTACGCTCAATTACGAAATTTAACGATGACTAGTGGTACAAGTATTATAGTCTTGAATGTTAACTAAGTGTGAATTGTAACAGTAAATAGACAAACTAGTTCAGTAAGACGAGGATTTTTAGGGGACATTTCCACAAAGTCAGTAACATACCAAATAAAGAAGGAAGATTGATCAGAGTGGCGTAGCGGAAGCTCAAAATCTAAAATACTTTAGGCGATTGATTTTACAGGCTCTCAACATCGGATAAGTACCCGTTTGTTGGATAATCAAAGTTTTAGGTCACAACCGTAAGCACGATTCTAGAAAGGCATGTTCGAACACCAAGTCAATACATCGGAAAATGTTCGAGACATGTGATAAGAGTGGAATCAGTAGAGTAACGCTAAGTAATTGAATGCGCATTAACTTACAAGTTTCGAGGACGAAGCTTTTTCTAAGGGGGGAAGGAATGTTACAGCCTGCACCCTTAGGCTAGTTGAAAAACAAGAACAAAGAAGATTACGATAGAATTAGGGCGCGATGGTTGTAATACGCTAGGCGGTATAGAAAAATTTTTGCGAAACATTAAATCAAATAATTCAAACTCATGTCAATAATTTTGTAATTAAGTGGAAAATTTCCCATCCTTAAGAATTTCGGCGAAATGGAAGAATAGGAGATAAATACAACTCTTACATGATATAATCCCAACTAATAGAATTTCATGCAACTCTTACACCTCCACTTTCCAACTTGACCAAATGATGGAAAATCTTCCCCTTTTTACCATGAAAATTTCGATTAGTAAATGGAGGAAGAAGACAAGAAATAGCCACTTCATCATCCAACATTTTCCTTACACTCTTAAACTATCTCCACCAATTAAATCCCATGCATATTCCACATACTTCCACCACCATTTTCTTCACCAATGACTAATTCATGAAAAGTATATCTTCCACTCCATCAACATTTCACTCTTCCTTGCACTTCCAACAAAATGATGACACTTTCTCCACTACTTTTCCTCTTCCCAACCTCAGTCATGGTTAACCATCAAGAAGGGGGGCAAGATGTAGGACCTGTATAGCACCACTTGAAGAGAGAGGTTCAATAGTGAGTACGGAAAATTTGGTTTTAAAAATTTTTTTGACCCAAATTACTCACTTCTGAAAACATCTTCTGTTTTCAGATCCTGATTTGAATTATTTAAATGACCTAGTTGTAGATCTTCCAAAATTATGAAATTTGGTGAGGATGTACTCTCAGATGTTATGAGTGACTCACGAAAATTTCAAATTAAAACTCCAAGCCTAACCCCTTGAAAATACGTTTTTGGTCAGATTGCGCAAATCTGCCAGAATATGTACTTTGAATTGAAAATTTTATTCCTATTAATTGGTAACTTTAAATGGTCTGAAAATTTTAAGATAAGACCCTCAAGATTTTTTATTTTTTATGGTTTGAAACAGTTTCTAAAAATTCTTTTGGAAAGTATGTCAACCATGTTGATGTTCTCAACCTTTGCAAATCTGAAAATCAGATTGCATTAGTCTCAGAACTATTAACGCTTGATTGAGTTATACGTATCCCAATAAGGTGAAAATTGCGCCAAATGAAAACTAGGACACGTGGCTATGTTTTTGCAAAATTTTATGATCTTTGAAAATCATTCACTATTTTTACCTTTGCAATGAAATCGATGCAGAAAATTAGAAACTGAAAGTAAAGTGCTGAAAAGTAAGAACACCAAGGATTTTATAGTGGTTCGGCTAGAACAACCTACTCTAGTCTTCAAGGACACCTTCCTCGGTTTTCACCAAACACAAAAATACCTTACCACAACTGTGGCTGGATTTAAACACCAACTCCGCCCTTTTACAATCAAAACAACCAACAAACTAATCAAGAACACCACCACCGATCGAATGAAAGTTTCATCACACCTTGATCAACCTTTTACAAGCAATGAACGTGTATAGGTGGTATAATCAAAGCCTATATGATATATGGAATATATGAATGATAGGCTTGAGAGTGAGAAGAAGAGAAAGAAAGGAAGAAGAAGAGAGTAGTCTTGCTTTTGCACTTGTAAGAATATGAATTGTTGATTGGCCTTGTCTTGCACTATCTTGCCTTTTTATCACTCTTTAGCCGCCCCTAGGGCTCCTCTTCCTTCTTGAAAATTATCTTTAATGTCCTTGAAAGATTTCATTGTGTAAAAGATGACACAATCTTGCTTACTTGGTGCAATATGATTGGAAGGATGACTTGTCCTTGTCTAGTTGTCACTTGTTGATTGATCATCATTAGTCCACATTGGCACCCTTTAAATGAGCTGTAAATTCTTCAAAAAATCTGAAAACATGTGCTCAAATTCTAGTCAAATAATTACCATACAATCACACATTAATCCCCTTCAATTTTTGAATAAAATTGAAGACAAAAATGCACCAAAATTTGGCCATAACAAACAACATGTGCTGAAATTTCAGCATGTGTTGTATTTTGAATTGTTTCCTTGTGTGTTGCCCTCTTCAATGTCACCAATCATGTGTGGATTATTTTTCACCAATTAAAGTGCCAAATAAGCTCCACCTAGGCTTCAAATATGCTGAACTAGGCGTGTGAAATAGGCTGCACATATGCTGAATTCTTTTTATGTCAACTTTGTCAAATAATGCACAATATTCACACATATATGGTAAATTATAATCAGTCTTATTCTGAATTTTCTAGAATACTTTAACATGCCTTGAATGCGTAAAAATTGTCTATATACATGTTACATCTATGCCTCAATCGTTCCATGTGTGTATGTTCGTAGAAAACCAAATTTTTGACTTTCGTCGATTACGCGATTTTTCTCCGATTAATTTCAAACTTCTTGCGCATGTAATATATATTATGTCACACATAATATACATAAAATAAGGTTTATATTCAGCTCATGTGGCTGATGTAAAAATTCCCATGGGCCCAAAATAAATTACAATTTGAATTCTCCGCAAATCTAGGCTAAATTGTGGGTGATTTCTGTGTGCCAACATGGTATGACTTAGTGTCTGATTGTAACATGTGAACCATGAAATGTTCAAGCATTTTTAATGTATATAGGCTGGTCATCTTTATATTGCAAGTACGTGACATGTCGATGAAGTTTTGGTAGTCACCACATACGACAATTTTTCAGTTTATGACCTTGTAACATGTCGTTATAATTTTGACGTCACCATGACTTATATAATATGATATAGGACCTGAACATACTCATAAATATGAGGTATATATAGTGGTGTGATGTTGACATATGTTTATAATATATGTGACGTGTCGGTTGTACATCGGAATATACGTATATAGTGCCTTTTTAAAAAAAATATGGATATATATTAAATATATATAAATGGCGTGTGAATTAATGGGATGAAGAGACTTTCTATTCCTAATTTGTTGTCATATAGATCTGTCCAAATATTTCTTCGCTTAATGAACTAGTTAGTTCATTAACTTAAGCACTTCACTTAATGAACTAGTTTAGTTCATTAATCATGGTACGTGAAAATGGTATAAAGACAACAAATGTTTGTTATATGATGTAAGCTTTAATGCTTCATGGCTCGTTAATATGGCAATAATATATATAAGCATGTAAAGCATGTTTATCACATAGCATGTTAAGTAAAAATCTATTCATGCATTTCGTAAGTACGTAACATTTAAATCATGCATTTGTAAATCACTCAAACTCTTTTTCTCAATAATCTCCCCCTTTTGATGATTTGCAAAATAACATTGTTCCATGATTTAAATGTGGTCACTCCCCTAAAGTGCATAATTGTAGGGGGGCTGATCATATTTAAATCATGAACCAATATTTTTTTTGAAAATCATTAAAAGGGAGAGATTGTTGAGAAAAGGGGTTTGAGTAATCTACAAATGCATGATTTAAATGTTACGTGCTTACGAAATGATAAATAAGTTGTTACTTGACATGCTTGTGTGATAAACATTCTTTACATGTTTATATATAATGTTGTTGTACTAACAAGCCATTAATCGTTAAAGCTTACATCATATGGCAAACATTTTTTGTCTTTATACTATTTTCAGGTGCCATAATTAATGAATTAAACTAGCTCATTAAGTGAAGTGTTTAAGTTAGTGAACTAACTAGTTTATTAAATGAAGGCATATTTGGAGAGAGCTATATGGCAACAAATTGGAAATGGAAAGTCTCCTCATCCCCTTAATTCACACGCCATTTATATGTATAATATATATATTCATATTTATTTAAAAAGGCACTATATACTTATATTTTGACGTACCATCGACACGTCACGTATATTAAAAAGTACGTTGACATCACACCACTATATACACCTCATATTTATAAGTATATTCAGGTCTTATATCATATGTTATAAGTCATGGTGACGTCAAAAGTATAACGACATGTTACAAGGTCATAAACCGAAAATTGCCGTATCGGGTGACTACCGAACTTCACCGACATGTCACGTACTTGAAAATAATATTGGAGGGGGGAGCGGTCATATTTAAATCATGAACTAATGTTATTTTGTAAATCATCAAAAGGGTGAGATTGTTGAGAAAAAGTGTTTGAATGATTTACAAATGCATGATTTTAATGGTACGAGTTTACGAAATGCATAAATAAATTATTACTTGACACGTTTATATGATACACATGCTTCACATGCTTATATATATTGTTGCCGTACTAACAAGACATAAAGCGTTAAAGCTTACATCATATGGCAAACATTTGTTGTCTTTGTACTAATTTCAGGTGCCACAATTAATGAACTAGTTTAATTGTGGCACCTGAAATTAGTACAAAGACAACAAATGTTTGCCATAAGATGTAAGATTTAACACTTTATAGCTTGTTTGTACGACAACAATATATATAAGCATGTGAAGCATGTGTATCACATAAACGTGTCACGTAATAATTTATTTATGCATTTCGTAAACTCGTACTATTTAAATCATGCATTTGTAAATCATTCACACACTTTTTCTCAACAATCTCCCCCTTTTGATGATTTACAAAATAACATTAGTTCATGATTTAAATATGATCGCTCCCCCTCCAATTATGCACAAATTTGAATTTTGAATTTCATAGCATCGTGTGCTCCCCCTTAAATCATGCTCTCTCTCCCCCTTAAATCATGCTTTTCTTTCCCCCTTTATTTTGTAAATGGCATCAAAAATACATGTAAGAATGGAAAGAAGTAACAATTTATAGTATATCAACAAAAATCATGCTTTTCAAGTGTGTTCTTAAGGGTTATAGATTTAACCCTTTGCAAAAGTATCTTTTGGTACCCAAACTTGGGTGACCTTTTTTGGTCTTACAAAAGGTGAGAAAAGAGATGAAGAAGCAATATATTAAATATACATAAATGGCGTGTGAATTAATGGGATGAAGAGACTTTCTATTTCTAATTTGTTGCCATATATCTCTCTCCAAATATGTGTTCACTTAATGAACTAGTTAGTTCATTAACTTAAGCACTTCATTTCATGAACTAGTTTAGTTCATTAATCATGGCACCTGAAAATAGTGTAAAGACAACAAATGTTTGACAGATGATGTAAGCTTTAATGCTTTATGGCTCGTTAGTACTGCAATGATATATATAAGCATGTAAAGCATTTTTATCACATAAGCGTGTTAAGTAACAATCTATTCATGCATTTCGTAAGTATGTAACATTCAAATCATGTATTTGTAAATCACTCAAACTCTTTTTCTCAACAATCTCCCCCTTTTGATGATTTACGAAATAACATTGGTCCATGATTTAAATGTGGCCGCTCCCCTACGATAATGCACAAATTTAAAATTTGAATTTTGAATGAATTTCATATCGTCGTGCTCCCCCATAAATCATGCTTCTCTCTCCCCTTTAAATCATGCTTTTCTCTCCCCTCAAATCATGCTTTTCTCTCCCCCTTTATTTTGTAAATGTCATCAAAAGAACAAGTAAGAATGGAAAGAAGTAGCAGTTTATAACATATCAATGGAAATCATGCATTTTTAGTGCGTCCGTAAGGGTTATTGATTCAACCCTTTGCAAATGTACCTTTTGGTACCCAAACTTGGGTGACCTTCCTCGGTCTTACGAAAGGTGAGAAAAGAGATGAAGAAGCAATATAATAGATGTTAGGTGCAAATCCGTTTGGCCTATGGCCGAGAATACCATCATGCTCATGATAAGATTTTCGTTTTTGATATGCATTTGTGTTATAGTGTGCATGTTGCGTGATCTAGATGCATTTGTGTTATATGAATATCGTATATGCATCAATTGTCTCCTTTCGTATCTATATGGCACATGATTATATTTCGTATGAGATGAACAAGAAGAAGTACGATGATATATAATGGGTTGTACACTAGACATCTTCTTAGGCTGTGTAGTTGCACGCGGTTTCTTTAATGAAGATAAAATAAAATTTTTCGACTTGTTTTGTACTTTATTACCTTCAACGTATCCTAATCTGGTTTTATTGTTTTCATGCTTTTGGGAGAAAATGAGATGATGTAGCATGCTCGTACCTGAATCAAATTGTTTTACTATCTTTTTTAAATCCGCGTTTCTTGATTTCAAATTTGAAATCTTGACTTTCATCTCCCTGTTCTCAGATGTTAAGGAGGAAATCTCAGACTTTAATGAATTTATCATGCAAGAGGACTCTTCTTTTGAATTTTTTTAATTGAGATACAAGATTCAAGTTAGAAGATTCTAACAATTTCTTGTCTTCAATTAAACGTGTCTTCTCTTTTGCAAAAGCCTTAGAAAACTTATGCAACTCAAGATATTGACAAAATAATTCATTATAAGAAGGCTCGGAATCAGAATCGGAGTCAGAAGATACCTCATTTGATGCCTTGGATGTAAAGCATACTTGTGCCATTTCTTCTTCGGCTCCTTCAGTCTCAGAATCGGATGAGTCACTCCATGTGGATGCTTTGAAGGCTCTTCTCCTTTGTTTAGTTCTGAGACGGGTCTAGTTTTTGACCGATCCTTGTCATGGTTTTTGTTCATTGTTTTGTCCTTGTTGGGACAGTCATATGGGATATGTCCAAGTTTTCCACAAGTGTAACATTTAATATCCTCATTATTTTTATTTCTATGATTCTTAGACGAAGTAGGCTTAGGTTTGTTTTTAATCGATTTTCTCATGATCTTTCTTAATCTTTTAGCGAACGTGATGAGATCGTCATCATCGAAATCCATGTCACTATCATTTACGCGATCATAAGAAGTAGAGATGTATTCATTTGATTTAAATGCTACAACCTTATCTCGTTTAAAAGTAGATTCAGAATTTCTTAGAGTAAGTTTGTTTTCATATACCTTTAATGATTCGATTAATTCCTCTATTTTTATTGATCTTATTTTCTTACTCTCTTCAATCTCCGTGACTTTAGTATCCCATTCAGATGGGAGGCTCCTTAGCACCTTTTGTACCTTTTCTTGTCTAGAAAATGCTTTTCCAAGAGACTCAAGGGAGTTGTAAATGTTAGTCAAGCGTAAATCCATATCAACAATAGATTAATTTGGCAATAATTTGAAAGATTCAAGAGTAGACATAAGCATATTTATCTTGGACTCTTTAACTTGACTAGTACCTTCATGTTTCATTTCAAGAATTCTCCACATCTCTTGGGCATTAGAGCAATTTGACACATAACTCGATTCTCTTTTACTTAAACCATTTAGAAGGAGTTGCATAGCCTTAGCATTCATGCTTAATCTCTATTTATCGTATACGGTATACTTTTGCTTAGGTTTTACGACTTCTAATGTAACGCCATCAATCGTAGTTATTTTAGACAGAATAAAAGGGCCATCTTCTATGATGGACCATAAGTCTATATCAATATCCATAAAGAAAAGTTTCATTCTAAGTTTCCATTGTATAAAAGACTCACCGTCAAAAAGAGGAGGCCTTAAACTTGACATTCCTCTGGCTCGGTTTTGTAACTAGTGGATGCCATCTCACAAAGATTGTTATATCTTCCAGTTGTGAGCATGCCTGCACTCTAATACCACTTGTGGGACTTGTATAGAACCACTAGAAGGGGGATAGAATAGTGAGTGTGGAAAATTTCGTTTTTAGAAAATATTTGGTCCAAATTACTCACTTCTGAAAGCAGTTTTTGTTTTCAGATCCTGATTTAAATTATTTAAATGACCTAGTTGTAGACCTTAAAAAATTATGAAATTTGGTGAGGATGTACTCTGTGATATTATGAGTGAATCATGAAAATTTCAAATTAAAACTCCAAGCCTAAGCCCTTGAAAATACGCTTTTGGTCAGATTGCGCAAATCTACCAGAACCTGTGCTTTGAATTAAAAAATTTATTCCTATTAATTGGTAACTCTAAATGGTCTGAAACTTTTATGATAAGACCCTCAAGATTTTTATTTTAATAGGTTGAAACAGTTTTTGAAAATTCCATTGGGAAGTACGTCAACCACGTTGATGTTCTCAACCTTTGAAAATCTCAAGATCAGATTGCACTAGTCTCAGAATTATTAACGTTTGATTGACTTATACTTATCTCAATGAGGTGAAACTTACACCAAATGAAAACTTGGACGTGTGGCTATGTTTCTGAAAAATTTTATGATTTTTTAAAAATTGTTTACTATTTTTACTGTTGCAATGAAATCGATGCAGAAAACTGAAAACTTAAAGTAAAGTGCTGAAAAGTAAGAACACTAAAGATTTTATACTACTCCAGTCTTCGAGGACACCTTCCTCGGTTTTCACTGAACAAAAAAACGCCTTACCACAAGTGTAACTGGAGCTAAACGCCAACTCCACCCTTTTCAATCAAAACAACCAACAAATCAATCACAAACACCACCACTGATCAAATGAAGGTTTGATAACACCTTAATCAACCTTTTACAAGCAATGAACGTGTGTAGGTGGTATAATCAAAGCCTATATGATATGTGGAATATATGAATGATAGGCTTGAGACTAAGAAGAAGAGAAAGAAAAGAAGAAGAAGAGAGTAGTCTTGCTTTTGCACTTGTGAGAATATGAATTGTCGCTTTTCCTTGTCTTGTACTATCTTGCCTTTTTATCACTCTTTAGCCACCCCCGAGGGCTCATCTTCCTACTTGAGAATTGTCTTTAATGTCCTTGAAAGATTTCCTTGTGTAAAAGATGACACAATCTTGCTTACTTGATGGAATATGATTGGAAGGATGACTTGCCCTTGCCTAGTTGTCACTTGTTGATTGGTCATCATTACTCCACCTTGGCACCCTTTAAATGAGTTGTAAATTTTTCAAAAAATCTGAAAACATGTGCTCAAATTCTAGTCAAATAATTACCATACAATCACACATTAATCCCCTTCAATTTTGGAATAAAATTGAAGACAAAAATGCACCAAAATTTTGCCATAACAAACAACATGTGCTGAAATTTCAGCATGAACTGTATTTTGAATTGTTTCCTTGTGTGTTGCCCTCTTCAATGTCACAAATCATGTGTGGCTCAATTTCCACCAATTAAAGTGCCAAATAAGCTCCACCTAGTCTTCAAAAATTCTGAACTAGCTGTGTGAAATAGGCTGCACATGTGTTGAATTTTTTTTATGTCAACTTTGTCAAATAATGCACAATATTCACACATATATGGTAAATTATAATCAACCTTATTTTGAATTTTCTAGAAAACTTTAACATGTCTTGAATGTGTAAAAAGTGTCTAGACACATGTTACATCTATGCCTCAATCGTTCCATGTATGTAAGTTCGTAGAAAACCGAATTTTCGACTTTCGTCGATTATACGATTTTTTTCCGATAATTTAAAATTTCTTGCACATGTAATATATATTATGTCACACATAATATACATAAAATAAAGTGTGTATTCACCTCATGAGGATGATGTAAAAACGCCCATGTGCCCAAAATATATTACAATTTGAATTCTCCACAAATCTAGGCTAAATTGTGGGTGATTTGTGTGTGCCAACATGGTATGACTTAGTGGCTGATTGTAACATGTGAGCCATGAAATGTTTAAGCATTTTTAATGTATATAGGCTGGTCACCTTTATATGGAAAGTACATGACATGTCGGTGAAGTTTCGGTAGTCACCGATACCGACAATTTTTCGGCTTATGACCTTGTAACATGTCGTTATAATTTTGACGTCACCATGACTTATATCATATGATATAGGACCTGAATAGGCTCATAAATATGATGTATATATAGCGGTGTGACGTCGACGTATGTTTATAATATATATGACGTATCGGTGGTACGTTGAAAAATAAGTATATAGTGCCTTTTTAAAAAAATATGGATATATATTAAATATATATAAATGGCGTGTGAATTAATGGAATGAAGAGACTTTCCATTTCTATTTTGTTTCCATATAGCTCTCTCTCCAAATATGTCTTCACTTAATGAACTAGTTAGTTCATTAACTTAAGCACTTCACTTAATAAACTAGTTTAGTTCATTAATCATGGCACTTGAAAATAGTATAAAGACAACAAATGTTTGCCATATGATGTAAGACTTAATGCTTCATGGCTCGTTAATACCGAAATAATATATATAAGCATGTAAAGCATGTTTATCACATAAGCGTGTTAAGTAGCAATCTATTCATGCATTTCGTGAGTACAAAACATTTAAATCATGCATTTGTAAATCACTCAAACTCTTTTTCTTAACACAAGATTCTTTCCAAGTTCATTTTCACTATTCATTTCAAGAAATGTTTACAACCAAACTTCTCCATCTCTCTTTAATCTCTCTCTCTCTCCTAAAGCACAATTTTTTCCTCCTCTGGAGTCCTCCAAAGGATGAGCAAGGAGGAGTGAATTCCACACTTATTCCACTTTCATATTCCTTCTCTGATTTTACACTAACAACTTTCACACTCTAGAATTCCTTTCACTCTCCCCCTCTCTCACTTTAGCAAATTTCTTCCACCCTGAAATCCTTCCTTCATTTGAGAGTACCTAAAGCCAAGAGGAAGGCAGCTTCTTCAACCTTCAAAAAAGGAACTAGGCTTCCAAAGTGTATGAAAACCAAGGTAAATCTATTATCTTTCTTTATAAACACCTTTCTCTTCATGCATTCTTCCAAAAGACGTCATTTTCTTCTTTAATAGGCCTATTATCCGTGAGTGGTGTAGTGAAGGAGAAAGAAGTTTTCGTAAGTGAAAAGTGAGACAACTTCAAGGGTTACCAAAAGTACGTTTCTTAAGAATTGATCTTAGACAAATCATAGTCATTACATCTCAAAAAGAACTCAATTTTCCTTTCATTATGGCCATTAGGCCGTGTATACCAAAGGGGAAAGGAAAGGAGAAATCTTTTCTCTTTTAAGATCAAGATTCAAGAATCAAGGCAAGTATCTCTTCCTAGTTTCCTCATGCATGTTAAAGATGGAGTCTTTCATACTAAAATTAAAGATGGATCATGCATGCCTAAAATTAAAGGATGTAAATACTAAGAACATGAAGAAAGTATAATTGCATGTTCATCATCTTATGACCATGATAAAAATTCTTGCACATATGTATGTTTATGATTATGGTGAAAGGAGAAAGTGTCTTGCATGCTACTTCTAGGATATATGTTACAACCCGGAAATTCGTTATGTCGTAACGACTTCAAATACCGTAAATATAATTTTGTAGGTGTACAATTCATAAAACTAGACTGGTATACCAAATACATTAACAAAAATATCACAAACGTTTGAGTCTATACAATAAAAACCCAATTAAATTAGTTGGTAACAACTTCAACTATTAGGATAAATTAAATCAAAAAGAAATACATGACACAACAATTTTATACTACATTAAATAAAAGAAAAAACAATTATATACATACTAATTAAAAGAAAAGGAAAAAGAAAAAGAAAAGAGAAGACAACTTGTCTTACACTTAGATTAAAATAATAGCATGCTCAAGAATCTTACCTTAACCCATCCCTTCAACCCATACTTGCTAAAAGTTTGTCTCCCACCCCATTTTTCCCTATTCTTTGCCGGCCACACCCCCTTAGAAAGTAGAATATTATTTCTTCTTTAACCTCTCACATAATTGCATCTTCAACCAACCAATTTCATACTATCTCCAAGGAAAAAAACTCAAGAACACTCCAACACCCTCCTTTTTACCCTCTAGGCCGAAACTTCACCTTCCATAAGGAGAAGATTTTCTTCTCCTTTCTTCACACCAACATCACTCAAATCAAGTACTATAAACACTCCATCAACTAAGAAAGATTCAAGAAGGGTGTAGCATCTAGGATCAAAGACAATCAAGGTAAGAACTTTATGAAGTTTAAGTTTGATTCTTCTATATGATTAGTTCCATAAGTTGCTCACTAACCCTCCTTTTTAACCCCTAAAAACCGTGTACATAAAGGAAGGAAGGAAGAAGAAATCTCTTCCAAACCAAGTGAAGGAACCATCATCTAAGTGTAAGAAAGGTGAACCAAGGCAAGTACTCTTCCTAGATCCTTCATGGATTTCAAATTTAATACTTATGTTTATATTAAAAATGGGATCATCATGTAGTATGTTCAAGTTTGTCATAAGAATATGAAAGACCTATGATTGTAAATGTTATAAATATATAAATATATGTAAATATACATATAAAAGGCTATATATACATTTAAATGCAACATATAAATATATACGGTTAATCATATATATATACACATATACAAGTGCATACATACGGTAATATACATATATATACAAATAGATATAAACTTTGAACAAATGACATGAAATAAAGAACCTTAAGAAAGGTGTACAAAGAATACAACTCTTGATGTTTTAAATATGTTTTCTTTTATGATGATCATCATGTTTGTATGTTTATGTACTTTAGTGTTCATATGTTTCAAGATCATGTCTTTAACATGTTTATGTATGCATCATAAGCATAACTTATACACATGGTCTCAATGGTTGTTTGATGATCATCATCTTCATATATACGCCACATATACACGGCCAAGTGGCCTAGGTGAGTACTCCATTTGAGTTTCATCATTCCATCTTCAAGATGTGTATTAGATGATGAATATGACTCAAGAAGTACACCTTTTTATGTTTTCCATCATGTTTATGATTATGCATTTTCTTAGTGTTATAATCTTAAGATTAAGCAAAAAGAAAGGAAAGCAATATGTACATAATAGTTATGAAATTATACAACATACAACATGTACATAGAAGGAAGGAAAATGAAATATAAATGTGTATAATCAATGGCCAAACTTTCGGCCACATGGTAGTAATATGATAAAATGAAATGTGACATGTTAAAGAATTATACATGGATATAATCATACATATATATACACGGCTCAAGGTATTAAGAATATAAATCATGATATATATATATACGTCATATTATATATATACATATATTTATACACATTCGGCCTTAAGGCCATTTGTGTAATATAATGAATTAAGTTTCATGTTATGTAGAATATGTGGAAATGAATAAAGTATGGTATAAGTTGAGGTATTTGTACGTGAGGAGTTAAAAGAATTAGGAATTAAAAGTTAATTTCCTTAAGTGTTGGAATATGAGTTGTATTTGGAAAATACAAATTAAGAAAGTGGTGTTGGATGAAAAATGAAGAAAAGGGGGCTGATTGGGTTGCTATGGCCGAATGGCCACTTGATGGTCAAAGTAGGATTTTCTTTAAGTTATGATATGTAGTAAGAAAATAAGTAAACGAGGATCTTATAAGATGTAGACTACCAGAATACTTCATATGAACAAGTCTCATGTGCACGAAAATAAAGTTTTAAAAGTTGTCTTGTGCATATCATGTTTTAAAAGATTATATGCATGTGAATAATAAACATGAGGCGATCGATTTCATTGACACACGATATGTTATGTTATGTTCATGATTATGACTATATTATGTTCGCCGACGTGACATCGGTACCGGGGTGGTAGATGTCAGGGGCATATGATTACGTATATGGCCAAGTGTAACACCGGGTCTGGGACACGGGATCTCCGTCATAGCGCGTCACCGTTGGTACATGTACATATGTTTATGATGTTTATGTCGTACATATACTATATGGGAAATTGATCGGTATGTCGTGTGTTATTATTCTTATGAAAAGTGCTATAGCCAATGATGAAAATGTTATGTCTTCATGTTATGAAAATGTCATGTTATGCAAGTTATGAATATGTCATTTTACGCAAGTTATGAAAATCTTGTCAATTTATGAAATGTCATGTTTACGAAAAGTTATTTTATGAAAAGCCATGTTTACGAAAAGCCATTTATGAAAAGTCACGTTTTATGCATCATGTCATGATCATGCCCTTAGGTGGTGATTAGTATATTTTCACAATCATGATGCCTTAAGATGACTAAGGAAGATTATGTACGTAGAGGTGATGGTTGTAAGTTATGACCTTAGTATAAGATGGATTAGTGTTCAAGCATGGAAGGTAGGCTAAGGATATGCTGAGGAAGAATGATATGACCCATAAGGTATGATGCAAAATCTTATGTTCTGTTTTACCCTTATATATAATGCTGTCATTTGTAAATGAAGATGTAATTATATATATTGTTACTTTATTACTACTTGTCTTCCCATGTATGATCCACATGAAGTATCTATAAAGAATACTTGCTGAGCGATTAAAAGATGGTGGTTATCGCTCATACTTGCCTCTTAACATTTCAGAGAACAGGGACCCTGATGCTGTGTTCATTGAGGAGGAACCCCAGATAGAGTATCCGTGAGCAAAGATGTAGGCTGAAGCTATGTACCTGTTGTGTGAGCTTTATTTTATTGTGATGTAATAAAGAAATTATCGTGAGACGCTGTATTTGTGGTTGTGTGGATTTGAATGGTTTGTAATAATATTATGCATGTCATGAGCTTATTTTAAGATGCTTCCGCTATATCGGTTACAATTCATGTTGACATGCACATGTATGGTATCGACGCCTTGTACTCTATGGAGTAGAGTATGGCGGGTGCACTGAGCCGGAACTCTGGTTTCGGGCAGGGCACTACAGTTGGTATCCGAGCAAAAGGCTCTAGATCCACGGCGGGAACAGTAAAGTAAGCACTTAGAAGTTAAGTGATGATCCCAGAACTTAAGTTATGATCTTAGACCAAGAGTGATATCCCTAGATTAGGATCCTTAGAATGTTTAGGGATAGCTAGATGAAATTTAAAATTTTACTTGGATTGTTAAGTCCCCAATAAAAAAAAATAAAATTTAACTTTACAAATTTTTAACCAAGCAGAAAGACAAATTGATTCCTTCTGTAAATTATTACTAATGATACCGCTTTTGATAGGATGTCTTCACGACCTAGAGGTAGACCGCACGCTGACATACCTGCACAGTTACCCCCTCCTCCATCACCACAGATACCCTCGCAGACAGGACCGGTTCCACCTTACACTGAGCATGTGCCTCCACCCCCACAGCAGCAGGGTCAAGGAGATTTTCAGCAGGCTGTTCTGCAAGCTTTGGTACAGATAGGACAGGTGGTAGGTAACAACGGCCACCAGAATCATGCGCCACCTCCACCGCCACCGCCACCACCTCCACTACAGCAAGGTACTCGTTTCTTCTACGGAGAAATGAAGAAGGCCCGCATCCCTAACTTTGAAGGTGGATCTGACCCTGACATAGCCGAGAAATGGCTAAAAGAAGTACAGAATAATTTTGAGCTGATTCAAGTACCAGAGGAGATAAAAGCACATGTTATCAAGCCTTTTCTGATTGGTCAAGCCGATCAATGGTGGACCACTAATTTGCAGCATTTGCCAGCTCCAGTTACTTGGGAACGATTTCTGAAAGAGTTCCGCAAATTCTATATTCCACCATCAGTTACCTTACAGAAGATAGAGATGTTTGAGTCTCTAGTCCAGACGTCTAGTATGACAGTGGCAGACTATGCTAACCGATTTACTGCATTGGGAAGATATGTTCCAGCGATTATGGGGGATGAACAACTGAAGATGATCAAGTTTGAGAGAGGACTGAACCCACGCATTCGCACATGGATTGTGAATGCCAACCCAAGAGATTTTGGTGAATTACTAGATGCCTGCTATCGGGTAGAGAGGGACATCATTAGGCGTGATGCTGATACCCGGGGCAAGAGGCCCCAAGAGTTTGGAGATGGTCAGTTTGGTAAAGGGGCTAAGACTGTTAGAGGAGATGATGGACGTACACGTCAGCAGAATTATCAGCAGCAACCTCAGCCGCAACGTCCACCACAGGCGAATCCGATTCCAAGATGCCCTAAGTGCCAGAAACCGCATACAGGAACATGTTTGCTGAAGATTGGAGCTTGCTTTAACTGTGGTAAGATTGGCCACATGATCAAAGACTGTCCTGAGCCCAGGAAGGGACCCCAGAGGATCGCACCTCAGCAGAGAGATGGTCCTAGGGCCAATGCCAGAGTACATGTGATGACAGATGAGGAGGTTCTGGATGCCCCAGACATTGTGACAGGTATTATTCATTTTGAAAAGTTTATGATATTATCTGCTTGCTTCGGGATTGCATATTTGAATTATGAATTGCCTCAGGTGTTATATTAACAAACAACATACCTGCCAATGTATTATTTGATAGTGGTGCAAGCCATTCCTTTGTATCGAAAAGGTTTGCTAAGAACCTTGATAGTTGTCCGACTAGGCTGGATACGCCTTATTGCGTTCAAGCAGCTGGTGATCAAGTGATCATTTCACATCATATATATAAGAATTGCGAGTGGAAATGGGAGCATATTACGATGGATTTTGTTACCGGACTTCCTAAGACTCGTAATAGTAATGATGCGATTTGGGTAGTCGTGGATCGTCTCACTAAATCGGCACTTTTCTTATCCATGTCAATCCAGACATCCATAGAAAAGCTGGTGAGTATGTATATGAATGAGATAGTCAACCTACATGGAACACCTGTCAGTATCGTGTGCGATAGAGATCCACGTTTTACTTCGCGATTCTGGAGAGCTTACCAAAATGCCATGGGTACCAAACTCCGGATGAGTACAACATTTCATCCGCAGGCCGATGGACAGTCAGAACGTACAATACAAACATTGGAAGATATTCTACGCGCTTGCACTTTGGATTTCAAGGTTAGCTGGGACAAATCAGTGAAGTTAATTGAGTTCTCTTACAATAACAGCTATCACAGTTCTATTAGTATGGCACCCTTTGAAGCATTGTATGGAAGGAAGTGTCGATCTCCATTATATTGGGATGAAGTTGGCGAGAGAACTATTATGGGTCCAGAACTGGTGGAGCAGACTCTGGAAAAGATCAAGGTGATACGTGATAGATTGAAAGCTGCTCAAGACCGTAGCAAAAGCTGGGCGGATACAAAAAGACGACCGATTGAGTTTGAAGTAGGCGAGAAAGTATATTTGCGGGTTTCACCGACCAAGGGCGTGATTAGATTTGGGATTAAAGGAAAACTGAGCCCTAGATTTATTGGTCCTTATGAGATACTAGAGAAAATTGGAGCAGTTGCATATCGGTTGGCCCTACCTTCTATATTATCCCAGGTACATAATGTGTTTCACGTATCTCAGTTGCGGCGATATGTACACGATCCGGATCATATACTGGAACAGAAACCCGTAACTATTAAAGATAACGTTACGTATGAAGAAGTTCCCATACGGATTGTAGACCATAAAGAACAGGTGCTGAGGAAACGGAAAATTCCCTTCGTGAAAGTAAAATGGAGTAATCATGCGGAACGAGAAGCGACTAGGGAGCCAGAACAGCAAATGCAGAAGCAATATCCACAGCTTTTCGTATGAGGTACGTAAGTTTCGAGGACGAAACATTTTATAAGGGGGGAGAATGTTACAACCCGGAAATTCGTTATGTCGTAACGACTTCAAATACCGTAAATATAATTTCGTAGGTGTACGATTCATAAAACTAGACTGATATACCAAATACATTAACAAAAATATCACAAACGTTTGAGTCTATACAATAAAAACCCAATTAAATTAGTTGGTGACAACTTCAACTATTAGGATAAATTAAATCAAAAAGAAATACATGACACAATAATTTTATACTACATTAAATAAAAGAAAAAACAATTATATACATGCTAAGTAAAAGAAAAGGAAAAAGAAAAAGAAAAGAGAAGACAACTTGTCTTACACTTAGATTAAAATAATAGCATGCTCAAGAATCTTACCTTAACCTATCCCTTCAACCCATACTTGCTAAAAGTTTGTCTCCCACCCCATTTTTCCCCATGCTTGGCCGGCCACACCCCCTTAGAAAGTAGAATATTATTTCTTCTTTAACCTCTCACATAATTGCATCTTCAACCAACCAATTTCATACTATCTCCAAGGAAAAAAACTCAAGAACACTCCAACACCCTCCTTTTTCCCCTATAGGCCGAAACTTCACCTTCCATAAGGAGAAGATTTTCTTCTCCTTTCTTCACACCAACATCACTCAAATCAAGTACTATAAACACTCCATCAACTAAGAAAGATTCAAGAAGGGTGTAGCATCTAGGATCAAAGACAATCAAGGTAAGAACTTTATGAAGTTTAAGTTTGATTCTCCTATATGATTAGTTCCATAAGTTTCTCACTAACCCTCCTTTTTAACCCCTAAAAACCGTGTACATCAAGGAAGGAAGGAAGAAGAAATCTCTTCCAAACCAAGTGAAGGAACCATCATCTAAGTGTAAGAAAGGTGAACCAAGGCAAGTACTCTTCCTATATCCTTCATGGATTTCAAATTTAATACTTATGTTTATATTAAAAATGGGATCATCATGTAGTATGTTCAAGTTTGTCATAAGAATATGAAAGACCTATGATTGTAAATGTTATAAATATATAAATATATGTAAATATACATATAAAAGGCTATATATACATTTAAATGCAACATATAAATATATACGGTTAATCATATATATATACACATATAAAAGTGCATACATACGGTAATATACATATATATACAAATAGATATAAACTTTGAACAAATGACATGAAATAAAGAACCTTAAGAAAGGTGTACAAAGAATACAACTCTTGATGTTTTAAATATGTTTTCTTTTATGATGATCATCATGTTTGTATGTTTATGTACTTTAGTGTTCATATGTTTCAAGATCATGTCTTTAACATGTTTATGTATGCATCATAAGCATGACTTATACACATGGTCTCAATGGTTGTTTGATGATCATCATCTTCATATATACGCCACATATACACGGCCAAGTGGCCTAGGTGAGTACTCCATTTGAGTTTCATCATTCCATCTTCAAGATGTGTATTAGATGATGAATATGACTCAAGAAGTACACCTTTTTATGTTTTCCATCATGTTTATGATTATGCATTTTCTTAGTGTTATAATCTTAAGATTAAGCAAAAAGAAAGGAAAGCAATATGTACATAATAGTTATGAAATTATACAACATACAACATGTACATAGAAGGAAGGAAAATGAAATATAAATGTGTATAATCAATGGCCAAACTTTCGGCCACATGGTAGTAATATGATAAAATGAAATGTGACATGTTAAAGAATTATACATGGATATAATCATACATATATATACACGGCTTAAGGTATTAAGAATATAAATCATGGTATATATATGTATATATACGTCATATTATATATATATACATATATTTATACACATTCGGCCTTAAGGCCATTTGTGTAATATAATGAATTAAGTTTCATGTTATGTAGAATATGTGGAAATGAATAAATTATGGTATAAGTTGAGGTATTTGTATGTGAGGAATTAAAAGTTAATTTCCTTAAGTGTTGGAATATGAGTTGTATTTGGAAAATACAAATTAAGAAAGTGGTGTTGGATGAAAAATTAAGAAAAGGGGGCTGATTGGGTTGCTATGGCCGAATGGCCACTTGATGGTCAAAGTAGGATTTTCTTTAAGTTATGATATGTAGTAAGAAAATAAGTAAACGAGGATGTTATAAGATGTAGACTACCAGAATACTTCATATGAACAAGTCTCATGTGCACGAAAATAAAGTTTTAAAAGTTGTCTTGTGCATATCATGTTTTAAAAGATTATATGCATGTGAATAATAAACACGAGACGATCGATTTCATTGACACACGATATGTTATGTTATGTTCATGATTATGACTATGTTATGTTCGCCGGCGTGACATAGGTACCGGAGTGGTAGATGTCAGGGGCATATGATTACGTATATTGCCGAGTGTAACACCGGGTCTGGGACACGGGATCTCCGTCATAGCGCGTCACCGTTGGTACATGTACATATGTTTATGATGTTTATGTCGTACATGTACTATATGGGGAATCGATCGGTATGTCGTGTGTTATTATTCTTATGAAAAGTGCTATAGCCAATGATGAAAATGTTATGTCTTCATGTTATGAAAATGTCATGTTATGCAAGTTATGAATATGTCATTTTATGCAAGTTATGAAAATCTTGTCAATTTATGAAATTTCATGTTTATGAAAAGTCATGTTTACCAAAAGTTATTTTATGAAAAGCCATGTTTATGAAAAGCCATTTATGAAAAGTCACGTTTTATGCATCATGTCATGATCATGCCCTTAGGTGGTGATTAGTATATTTTCACAATCATGATGCCTTAAGATGACTAAGGAAGATTATGTACGTAGAGGTGATGGTTGTAAGTTATGACCTTAGTATAAGATGGATTAGTGTTCAAGCATGGAAGGTAGGCTAAGGATATGCTGAGGAAGAATGATATGACCCATAAGGTATGATGCAAAATCTTATGTTCTGTTTTACCCTTATATATAATGCTGTCATTTGTAAATGAAGATGTAATTATATATATTGTTACTTTATTACTACTTGTCTTCCCATGTATGATCCACATGAAGTATCTATAAAGAATACTTGCTGAGCGATTAAAAGATGGTGGTTATCGCTCATACTTGCCTCTTAACATTTCAGAGAACAGGGACCTTGATGCTGTGTTCATTGAGGAGGAACCCCAGATAGAGTATCCGTGAGCAAAGATGTAGGCTGAAGCTATGTACCTGTTGTGTGAGCTTTATTTTATTGTGATGTAATAAAGAAATTATCGTGAGACGCTGTATTTGTGGTTGTGTGAATTTGAATGGTTTGTAATAATATTATGCATGTCGTGAGCTTATTTTAAGATGCTTCCGCTATATCGATTAAAAATCATGTTGACATGCACATGTATGGTATTGACGCCTTGTACTCTATGGAGTAGAGTATGGCGGGTGCACTGAGCCGGAACTCTGGTTTCGGGCAGGGCGCTACAATATATATATATATATATATAGGCGCTTTATGTATGTATATTATAGCCAACATGATCATCATCATAATCATAGCCTTCACCTTCGTCTACATGTTAAGCACCAACATGCATGACATTAAAAGGTGTTAGAATGAAAAATGTATATATGAATATGAATGTAATCATCTTGGATGTACTTACAAGGGATTAAAAAAGCATGTATATGTGTGCTAAGAAATTCGGCCAAAGGGGGAAAACATGGGTGGTAATCATGTGTTTATTTATCTACATGATGCATGCATATGGAATAGGATGTAGAAATTGTAAAAGTGATGGGTGTGCCATCTCAACCCAAGATCATGCATGTGAAACCCATCCATAGATTTATAAATCATGTGTATGATGGCATTTATTAAATGAGTATGAAAAGAAAAGTGTACCTTGCATGCAAATATGGATGATTAAGTTGAAAGGTGTAAGTGGAGTGGGTGTGCATAGACTTTCGGCCAAGTGGCCATAAAAAGGTGCCATGATAATAAATTTTGAGTGTGTCACCAAATATAAATTGCATAATAAATAGATGTATATGCCTTGCATGTAATCAACAAGTTGTAAAAGTGTATGTGTGTGTGTGTTGTGCAACTTTCAGCCCAAGGCCATAATTGAGGCTATAATGATACAAAAATTTAATTGGATAGATATACATATAAAGATATATATAAAAGGTATCATATATGTATTTGTGTGGCAAAATTATGAATGTGGAAGTTGGTAAAAACTAATATGATGACGAACGAAAAATGAGGCTGTTTTAGCCATTTAAATCAAAGTGCTTAACAAGGACAAAATGGTGATTTCAACAATTTAGCCAAGATAAGAAAGTGGGATGCGTTCAACAGGACTTTAAAATAGAATATAAAAAGGACTATTTTGGGACAAAATGGTAACCAATTAAAGCCAAAGAGAAGGCTCATTTTATAGGTTTTTTAGGACGTGTGCCCCACCAATGGGCAAAATGGTAATCTTACCTAAGATAACGATATGATACAAGAACCAACCATTAGCCTTAAGTTATGGGACTATTAGAGGTATGAAATCATCCTATACCGAGAATTCTTCCATGCATATGACAAAGAAGTTTTAGAAGCGACATCTTTTATCATACGATGCATACTTACGGAAATGGCTATCACGCAAACGTTTTAAAATGAGTTTTACATGACATTTTTTTCAGAGATGATCTTATCACACGAAAAGTTTTAAAAAGATTTTAGCGAACCGTATCTTGCGTCGACTGACTCCATATAAGACACTTTACGTTGTTCCGACAACTCATGTTCATGGTTGGAGGCCACATAACATCGGGTGTAGTAGTGAGGATGCCAGGGGCAATGTCTGTTCTGATACACCTTCTGATGGATGTTCTATGTATGTCTGCCCCACGACGCTGTAACCTAGGTGAGAGGTTGGCGTTATGTGGCAAGTTTCTGTTTAAGTTCTGGCTGAGTGTAACACCATATCTGGGACCCGGATCTCTGCCAAACGTGTCTCCGTCAGTTTACATACGTATGATGTAACATCCATGATGGACTTCGGGACTCATAGACGGTACACGACTACTCACGGAGTCATTGTTAGTCTAAGTACGTATGATGTAACACCATGGTTGGACCATCGAGATTCATAGATGGTACTCGACTACTTGGGGAGTCGAGTCGGTGGGTCTTGTGTATGTTTGTACACATTAAGATATGTTATAAACACAGCTGCGATAGTTTTGATATGATATTTCTGACATGATTACGACTTGACAGATTTTTCTGAAAAAGATGCATGACTTTTCTATCACATTTGCATATGCATGTTCATCTGTGTCACCCTACCAGATATAAGCTTAGACCTTAGCGGAAAAGGATGATGATACGGTGTAAGGCCTGGCATAGACATAGAAAGAGAAATTGACTACGTATCATAAGTGAAAGACTGAACCACTACGTAAAGAATAAATAAATATGAAAGTTAAATAAATGTTTTAATCCGTGATTTACTTTTTGCAAATTGTCTATTCTATGTATCGGTGTCACATTACTTTATCTGTGAGTACGTGGTATGTGATGTCACTGTTCATGTTACATTTACCGTTCACCATGCATGATCCACATGACAAACCTAGGCAGAAATACTTGCTGAGCAATTTGTTATCGCTCACCCCATCATTTACCACATCGCAGGGCCAGGAGCCAATTCAGGCACAGTTGCGGATGAGTCAGCGACAGATCATCAGTGATGAATGTATGGACCAGATTATGTAGTTCCTTTATGTTGTTTCGGATTTGTATTTCGATTTTGTACTAACGACACTTTAGATGTATTTGGATTTAGCTATTCTGTTTTATGCATGTCGATTATGTTTTGTACATTTTGTATTGCCTTTGCGATTTCGATACACATTTGTGTCGACGTTCACATGAATGTTATCGATGTCTTGTACTTCTCGTAGCAGAGTACGGCGGGCGAACCGTGCCGAGACCCTAGTCCCGGGTGGGACGCTACGCTATTGGTTGGTTGGCAATCAAGATATTCAAAATTCAATTTTTTTTCAAACTTTTGATGATTATCCATGTCATATATTATGTGCCAAGGTGGCTTAATGAAGAACCAATCATAGAATGACACAAGGCGGGGACACATCACTTGTCCAATCATATCTCGCCAAATAAGCAAAGGTATGTCATAAGACTTTGCAAGATATCTTCCAAGGGTATTCAAGACATCTTTCAGCCCTAGGGGTGTGCAACACCTTACAAAAGGAAGGAGGAAGATCAAACCCAAGATAAGACACACGTTGTGCAACTTATCAAGTGAAAGACAAGAATTCTCTTCATCTCTCATCTTCTTCTCTTGAACAAAGACTTAAGCCTATCAAACATACATCACATATTCTGTATAGGCTTCATATAGAACACCCATATACGTTCCATACTTATAAAAGGTTGATCAAGGTGTGATCAAACCTTCATTAGTGAGGTGGTGGTGATTTTGTTGATTGTTGTTGTGATTTGCTGTAAAAGGGTTGGACATCAGAGGAGTTGGTGTATAAGTCCAGTCACCCTTGTTCTAAGATGACTTTGGTGATTAGTGAATACCGAAGAAAGTGTCCTCAAAGACTGAAGAGGTCACATTAACCGAACCAATATAAAAATTTTTGTATTCTTACTTTTCTGCACTTTTGCTTTCAGTTCTTTTTTTACAACGTTTTCAAAACTACTGAGAAAAATAGTAAACGATTTTCAAAAATCACCAAATTTTACAGAGATACAAATAAAGGTCTTAGGTTTAATTTCAGACAAGTTGAATCGAATTTGGATAAGTATTAATCGTCCAAATATTCAAAGTTATGAGACTAGTGCAATCTGATTTTTAGATTGGCAAAGGTTGAGAACATCAACGTGGTTGATATACTTGCCAAAGGAATTTTGAAAAAATGCTTCAACCCATTAACCCAGATATCGTAAGGGATATCTAGTCAAAATTTCAGATCATTTGGAATTATCATTAATTAAGAATTAATTTTTATTATAAGGGAAAGTTTTTCACAGATTGACACAGTTCAATCAAGAACGCTTTTTTAGGGCTTTAGACTTTGAATTTTGTTCTAAATTTTTATGACATATAGATAACATCTTCAAGTACAGTGTCACAAAAGTTCACGAATTTTGGAGGTCCAAAAGCTAGTCATTCAATTAATCATAAACGAGGTCTGAAAACAGAATCTGTTTTCAGAAGTAAGTATTGGTCACTATACATTTTTAAAAACCAATTTTTCATCACTCACTATTCAACCCCTCCCTTCTAGTGGTGCTATACAGGTCCGACAGATGTTTGAGACATCCACATGTATATATCATAATACTGTACATGTCTTAACCCAACATAATTTTAAACCGTATATTATAATATATCTCTGTATACTTTTTTTTTTACTGATTTAATTAATTTACTACATAATATCATTATGAAAAATTCCCTATTGTCTCATACTAATTAAATCACTCATTTGTGAAATACATCGTCTTAAATTCCTCCCTCCACTTTTGTCCTCCCTCACCCAATTTTTCACATATGAATAACACGGCAGCTCATAAAGAATTACCCCTCCCCCACCCCCCACCCTTCTCCCCTCTCTCCTTGTGCTTAAACAAAATTGTCCTTGCTAGGAAGATGTACCGAAACAATTACTGCTGATGCATTTCACAATCTACTAGTAGATTTTGAATATACTCATATTTGTGTTAAGCGACTTTGTTTTATACGTGATAGACTTTATGCTTATATAGTGATTGTAAAGATAAATAAAAATAAACTTTATACAAGGTTAAAAACGTAATTAACTATGTAATAGTGTAATTAGCTGCAACAACAACAACAACAACAACAACAATTGATTGGCTATTCTCTTAAAGGGGTAACCACCATCGGTTACCCGATATCCATTTAGTGGGGACTAAAGGAGAGTTGGAACCGTGGCAAACCAAAAGGAAAGAAATGAAACAAAGATTTTGCGTTTGTTATTGTTAGTGCTTTGTGTTCTAGTGACATAGTTGAACCTTTTGTATTTGAATGTTGCACAGCACATCTAGCAACAAATGTCTTCAGGCTATTAAGAAATTTTAGAGACGTATTAGAAACATTATGTACTATTTGCACAGCACATCTAGCAACATAACTATGGGATATTGTTGTGCATGAAACACGTCGTGATGCTTGAATATGTTGTGTATAAGGTGAAACTTACATGTGAATAGATATAGTTTTTCTTATTCAGCACGTGGAATGTTAATCCCTTACTATTTTCAGCCTTCATAAACGAATAGAATTAATATATGCAGGAGACAGTAGCAAGCTTCCACTATTTAGTTTTAGAGATTGCACTAATCTTAAATTTATGAATGCTCTTGTGTGCATTTTACTAGTTTGCATCGGTAGCGCCCCGGCCCGATACCGTCATCGGAACCAGTGCACCCACCGTAGTCTACTATGAGAACTACGAAGCGTCAAAGCAGATCAAGTGTACATCATTCACGACGTAAGATAAATCAGCGGAAACGTCATCAAATTTAAAACTTTATCATCAATAATACAACCAGAAAGTACAGTGGAACTAAAAGGGTGTTCAGACAACTATCTAACTTATCCTCCAGTACAGCATAATAAACATCGAGTTTTCCAACATAAAGAAAGTAAGCAACCATCTATCTACTTCCATGTCCATCATCCCACTGAACCCACTCGCCATCGTCTTCGATAAATATCATTTCATATTCTGGCTCACCTGAAAAGGAATAGAGTATCTGTTCTTAGCGAAATTATCGCCAGCAAGTAACTCGTCTATACACCTTAAGGGATCATACACGACGAGTCACCAGTGTACAAGTCATTGCCCATAATAAGGTGCTCGGGTTAGCAAATAGCATCTTTATAAGAATTCCTAAAAACAGATAGATCACATAAATGACATGCGGATACGAGAACAAACATGTATTAAACAACATATCGTATAAATAAGACATAGACTAATCACATATCTTGCATGTCAAGTCTTATGCTTCGTGTATCATGATGCATGTACTTCTTTCAAACCACACACAACACCCATGCATATGTCTTCTTTCATAAACATGTCATGCGTGTCATTTCACAAAGCATTTCATAACTCTTCTTATCATATTCTTTGCGTAGCAGAACTTTATACCCTGTGGGTGATCAGTCCACAGCAAACAGAACTTTATACCCCTTGCTGAAAGGTCCACGGCCCCATAACATATAACTTTATACCCCGTGCTGAAAGGTCCACGGCCCCATTACATATATCATATATCCGTGCTGAAAGGTCCACGGCCCCATTACATATATCATATATCCGTGCTGAAAGGTCCACGACCCCATAAAATAACTTTATTTTCCGTGCTGATAGGTCCACGGCCCCATAAAATAACTTTATTTTCCGTGCTGATAGGTCCACGGCCCCATAAAATACTTTGTACCCTGCTGTTGATTCACAGATCACGCTTTTATACCCTGCTTTCGCAGGCGTGACTTTTATACCCTGCGATCAACCAGCAGCCATTTTGTCTTTCGAAAACTTTAAACCTTTCTTGTGAACACATGTTCTTTCGCAAAGCAAATCTCAAATCAAATGCAAGTGCCCATGTCATGATGCAGGATGCACATGTAACTTCGTATCAAACATGTAACACACACACACATACATCTTACATATCAAGTATACGGTCTTGCACCTCAAACACTCCATGTTCGTATCTTTCCAAGTCCATCCGTCTTACTAATTCACTCAGGATTCAATCTTATTCTTACTTGATCAAACTTACCATCTACTCCTCAATTATACCTCAAATACCCTTGCATTTTATGTTCAAAAGAAGTGTATAAAGTTACTACACATACATAGGGCGCCTAAAGGGTCAAAAAGACTTCCAGTATACTTGGAACGCCACATGAGGCGCCTAAAGTGACATAGAGCGCCTATACTAGGCGTTCGAAGTGTTCGGGGATGTGCCGTAGACATTGAACGCCTACATGAAGCGCCTAATGTAGGTGTTCGAAGTGTTCGGGGATGCTTCAGGACACATTGAATGCTACATTAGGCGCCTAATGTAACATAGAGCGCCTAATGTAGGTGTTCGAAGTGTTCTGACGGTTCTAAACTGCATTTTTTCTGTAGGGGAAAGCCTCAGGACACATTGAACGCTTCATTAGGCGCCTAATGTGACTTGAAGCGCCTAATGTAGGTGTTCGAAGTGTTCTGACGGTTCTAAACTGCAGTTTTTCTGCAGTAACTTCCACCCAACACCTTTCTTCTTCAACCCCTTCATGTTCAACCCTTCAAGATCCATCTTAGCTCCTGGATTCATTATGCTTAACACACAACTAACATGATTGGATTCTTAAACAAGTAAACTAGTATCCCCTTAAACCTTCTAACACCCACAACCTTCAATAGATATCTTCAAACCTTCCAACCTAACAAGTCTTCCAACAATGTCAACATTCATCCTTCCACTCCCTGCAAACACACTCAAAGCATCTAAGGTGTAATCATCATCTTAAGAACTTACACAAGAACAATGAATATATCACGTATAACACTCTTGTGGGCATATTTAACAACAAAGATCACAACATAACCATTTTCAGATATTGGCCCAAAGAACATAACTTTACTCAATCAACAACAACAATTACATGTATAGTAAAACATTTAGCATAGACAAATCAAAACTACTAATGTGTGATCCAAGTTTTCTCTTTGTAAGAACATAGGGCCTAATGTATCAAAATTTGCGTAAAGCGTATAGAAAGATTACTTGCCTTTGTTTCTAGTTAGCCTTACGAGTGTAATGCAGGATTTCGAGAAAGGTTGCACCTAGATTGACCGCTCTTTCTTCCTTTTCTTCTTCTCTTCTTCTTCTTTCTCTTTTCTCCTTCTCTTTTCTCTCTAGGCATTTTCCCCTCTCTTTTGGCCTTGTAACCGTTGGCACCATAGTGTAAGGGGAGTTATACTAGATTTTGTAACTCCCCCATCATTTAAGTGGGGAGGGCGTTTTGGGTATTTTAGCCTAATTTTCCTTAATTCAGCTTTTTGATTATTTTCCACCTATATTTTATTCAATTATGTCTCATAAATCTATACAATTAATCAATTATACTTTAAGTTGCTTCCTAATTATTTAATGTCGGACCCAAAAGTTGCGGGGTATGACATTCCACCCCCCTTACAAAAAGTTTCGTCCTCGAAACTTGCGTACCGTAGTTACGAAGTTGAGGATACCTCCCTCGCATCTGTTCTTCGAGTTCCTAAGTGGCCTCACGTTCCGTGTGTTTGCTCCACCCGACATTCATATAAGGGATCTCCTGCTTCCTCAACACATGTTCCTTCCGGTCTACTATCCTCACCGGTGCCTTTTTATAAATAACATCACTTTTGAGTTTCAAAGGTTGCGCTTTGAGAACGTGGCTTGGATCTGTCACATGCTTCCTTAACTATGATACGTGAAAGTCGTTATGAACTTGCACTTATACCAGAGTTAATGCCAATCTATATGTCAAAGCTCCCAGCTTCTCAAGTATCTCGTAACGACCCATAAAGCGGGGCTTAGTTTACCTCTGATTCCAAATCTCATAGCACCCTTTGTAGGCGATACTCTTAAATAGACCTTTTTCACCTACATTAACTCCAAAGGCCGTCGCCTGGAATCCGTCCAACGTCTGCTGCGGTCCTGAGCCGTCTTAAGTCTATCTTGAATGATTTTCAAATTTTCTAACGTCTTCTCAAGTAACTCAGATCCTGTGAGGGTCCTCGCACCAACTTCATCTAATAAACGAGGGACCTACACTTCCTTCTATACAGCGCTTCGAAAAGAGCCACGTCACTTGCATGGTGGTGACTTCTATTATACGAGAACTCCATTAATTTAATCATTCCATCCCAACTTCCTTTGAAGTATAGGACACAAGTCCCTAACATGTCTTCTAGGGTCTGAATAGTCCGCTCAGATTGTCTATTGGTTCGGAGATGATACACTGTACTTAACCTTAATTCCGTCCCCATGGCTCTCTAAAATATTGTCCAGAGCTTGGCAGTAAACCATTGGTCTCGGTTAGGCGTTATGCTCATGGGAACACCATGCAGGCTGACAAATGTTGACCATATCCAAATTTACCAACTTATCGAGAGATGCTTCCCTCGAGACAAGTAGAATATGTGTAGACTTGGTCAACCGATCCACAATCACCAAAATCATGTTATATCCACTTATTGTTCTCGGTAAACCAGTCACAAAGTCCATTGTGACACATTCACATTTCTACTCTGGAATCTCCGACAGCATCGATAATCCACCAGGTCGTTGGTGTTTATCTCCACTTACTGACGCACCATACATCCCTCAAATCTCCACAATATGCCTCTTCATCTTGCACCACCAATAGTATTGTCATAGATCCCTGTACATTTTGGTGCTACTAGAATATATCGATAACCTTGAGCTGTGAGCCCCTTGCAATATTTCTTTCCTTAGCTCATCTAAATCAGGCATACACACATTTTTTTCTAAACATAAGCGCCCGTCCTCATTGGTCTGAAATCCATCAACCTGACTATGCCTCAGTTTCCAAGCAATATCACCCACAGTCTTATTCTTCTTTTGAGCTTCTTTCACCTAATTCATCAAACTTGAGATGTCGGTCTATAATGCGAAAACATTAACCATAGAGTCAACCAAATTCAAGCCAAATTCTTCTATTTCTCTCTCAAGTGATGAGTGTCGCGCATGGTTAGATCTCTGCTTAATACATCTACCACTTTATTAACTTTTCCGGGATGGTAATTAATGGTCATGTCGTAGTCCTTTAGTTGTTCCCACAATCTTCACTGCCTCATGTTTAGCTATCTCGAAGCATGCGCGATAACTCATTCGTGTTGTACCAAAACACAACCTACAAGTGAAGTATCAAACTAAACTTGATTTGGATGGAAAATCATAACCTATGTTACAGTTTACGTACCTAAGCCCTTTTTTTGGCGCATCATTATAGGTCACAAACCCTTCAGTTCCAGAGGGTTGAGCCAATACTGGGGATGTGGTTAATCTCTTATTAAACTCCGTGATGCTTTTCTCACATTCCGCCGTCCACTCAAGCTTGAACTTCTTTTGAGTACGACGACTGAGAGGCATTGCTACTATCGAAAATCCCTCGACAAACCTCATGTAATTACTAGCTAGACCCAAGAAACTCCGCACATCGATGACATCCATGGTCTAGACCAATCGGTGGTAACTTCAACTTTCTTTGATTCAACGGCAACGCCAAACCCCTTCAAAGATTACATCTTCCATCTCATGATTCTTTCCTGACACTTGCTTCAATCGATAGTAAGTGTTGTGTAAAATCATAATTTGTTCTTGGGTGCTTGGACATGGTACTGAGTTTCTAACTATTCCGGTGAACCATAAAGGCGCTTAACGCATCCGTTCGCCATGAAAGAGTGGTTCACTCTGCTATTGCAAAGTACATTGGCCAATATCTTATTCACTAAAATTGTACCTCATACTCGTCGATAGCTTCTTACTTATCCGCATCAGTCATAACATGGACGCGGTATTCGTTCTCGGCTGCTGAGTCGCCTCTTCCCGAGCATTCTTCCTCATCTCTGGAAATCTCTAATGAGAGAACCCACCGGTATGTGTTGGTAACATACTCTTGCCAACTTCCCACATTCCCATCATGACTCTTATTGCAATGCACCAACTCCTATGGCCTGTCACCAACTCCACTCTCCTCTTTTGATCTCTAACCTTTGTCAGAGTATCCTGCATCGGCCATCTCCTGCCGCCACTCTGCGGAAATCACTCTCGACGTGAAAGCACGTGTCTATTATGTCCTCTTTGGTTCTCCTCCCAGCACTTACAATTGCGGACTAGATTCTTGAGAACAAATCTAGCTCGAACTTCATCATCTCGAAGCGATTATCTTACATAATCGTAGGAGCGAATTAACCCAACGCATGGAAACAGTCGGCATACTCTGACACTGTCATCCGACCATATTTCAGCCTGTTGGACGCCCTTATCTTGTCTAAGCTTGCTATCTCGGGCACGTAATACTGCAGAGAGGCATATCGCAGAATTGTGTCCCAGAGATCAACGGGGTCTGAAATTTAAATTATTATAGAAATTTAAATAATATACGCGCTCGCACACACCCAACCCAGATCATACTTATACTCTAGGAAATCATCACTTATACCTAAGGGTCAAACTTTAGGGAAAATCACATCTTAATTTGCTATAAGATCATGAACCTAAGTTTCCGAGATAGATCTGATGCCTAGGCTCTGATACCACCTGTAGCGCCCCGGCCCGATACCGTCATCGGAACCAGTGCACCCGCCGTACTCTACTATGAGAACTACGAAGCGTCAAAGCAGATCAAGTGTACATCATTCACGACGTAAGATAAATCAGCGGAAACGTCATCAAATTTAAAACTTTATCATCATTAATACAACCAGAAAGTACAGCGGAACTAAAAGGGTGTTCAGACAACTGTCTAACTTATCCTCTAGTACAGCATAATAAACATCGAGTTTTCCAACATAAAGAAAGTAAGCAACCATCTGTCTACTTCCATGTCCATCATCCCACTGAACCCACTCGCCATCGTCTTCGATAAATATCATTTCATATTCTGGCTCACCTGAAAAGGAATAGAGTATCTGTTCTTAGCGAAATTATCGCCAGCAAGTAACCCGTCTATACACCTTACGGGATCACACACGACGAGTCACCAGTGTACTAGTCATTGCCAAAAATAAGGTGCTCGGATTAGCAAATAGCATCTTTATAAGAATTCTTCAAAACAGATAGATCACATAAATGACATGCGGATACGAGAACAAACATGTATTAAACAACATATCGCATAAATAAGACATAGACTAATCACATATCTTGCATGTCAAGTCTTATGCTTCGTGTATCATGATGCATCTACTTCTTTCAAACCACGCACAACGCCCATGCATATGTCTTCTTTCATAAACATGTCATGCGTGTCATTTCACAAAGCATTTCATAACTCTTCTTATCATATTCTTCGCGTAGCAAAACTTTATACCCTGTGGGTGATCAGTCCACAGCAAACATAACTTTATACCCGTGCTGAAAGGTCCACGGTCCCATAAAATACTTTATACCCTGCTGTTGATTCACAGATCACGCTTTTATACCCTGCTTTCGCAGACGTGACTTTTATACCCTGCGATCAACCAGCAGCCATTTTGTCTTTCGAAAACTTTAAACCTTTCTTGTGAACACATGTTCTTTCGCAAAGCAAATCTCAAATCAAATGCAAGTGCCCATGTCATGATGCAGGATGCACATGTAACTTCGTATCAAACATGTAAGATGTATGTGTGTGTGTGTTACTTGTCTGATACGAAGTTACATGTGCATCCTGCATCATGACATGGGCACTTGCATTTGATTTGAGATTTGATTTGCGAAAGAACATGTGTTCACAAGAAAGGTTTAAAGTTTTCGAAAGACAAAATGGCTGCTGGTTGATCGCAGGGTATAAAAGTCACGCCTGCGAAAGCAGGGTATAAAAGCGTGATCTGTGAATCAACAGCAGAGTATAAAGTATTTTATGGGGCCGTGGACCTATCAGCATGGAAAATAAAGTTATTTTATGGGGCCATGACCTATCAGCACGGAAAATAAAGTTATTTTATGGGGCCGTGGACCTTTCAGCACGGATATATGATATATGTAATAGGGTCGTGGACCTTTCAGCACGGATATATGATATATGTAATGGGGCCGTGGACCTTTCAGCATGGGGTATAAAGTTATATGTTATGGGGCTGTGGACCTTTCAGCACGGGGTATAAAGTTCAGTTTGCTGTGGACTGATCACCCACAAGGTATAAAGTTTTGCTACGCAAAGAATATGATAAGAAGAGTTATGAAATGCTTTGTGAAATGACACGCATGGACATGTTTATGAAAGAAGACATATGCATGGGTGTTGTGTGTGGTTTGAAAGAAGTACATGCATCATGATACACGAAGCATAAGACTTGACATGCAAGATATGTGATTTGTCTATGTCTTATTTATGTGATATGTTGTTTAATACATGTTTGTTCTCGTATCCGCATGTCATTTATGTGATCTATTGTTTTGAGGAATTCTTATAAAGATGCTATTTGCTAACTCGAGCATCTTATTTTGGGCAATGACTTGTACACTGGTGACTCGTCGTGTGTGATCCCGTAAGGTGTATAGACGGGTTACTTGCTGGCGATAATTTCGCTAAGAACCGATACTCTATTC
The DNA here is from genome assembly GCA_036186865.1 of Eustoma russellianum. Lineage (NCBI taxonomy): Eukaryota > Viridiplantae > Streptophyta > Magnoliopsida > Gentianales > Gentianaceae > Eustoma > Eustoma russellianum. The sequence goes on along the minus strand of AP025066.1, from coordinate 10,992,466 downwards.
CTTTTCAGGTGAGCCAGAATATGAAATGATATTTATCGAAGACGATGGCGAGTGGGTTCAGTGGGATGATGGACATGGAAGTAGATAGATGGTTGCTTACTTTCTTTATGTTGGAAAACTCGATGTTTATTATGCTGTACTGGAGGATAAGTTAGACAGTTGTCTGAACACCCTTTTAGTTCCACTGTACTTTCTGGTTGTATTATTGATGATAAAGTTTTAAATTTGATGACGTTTCCGCTGATTTATCTTACGTCGTGAATGATGTACACTTGATCTGCTTTGACGCTTCGTAGTTCTCATAGTAGACTACGGCGGGTGCACTTGTTCCGATGACGGTATCGGGCCGGGGCGCTACAGGTGGTATTAGAGCCTAGGCTTCAGATCTATCTCGGAAACTTAGGTTCATGATCTTATAGCAAATTAAGATGTTATTTTCCCTTAAGTTTGACCCTTAGGTATAAGTGATGATTTCCTAGAGTATAAGTATGATCTGGGTTGGGTGTGTGCGAGCGTATATATTAATTAAATTTCTATAATAATTTAAATTTCAGACCCCATTGATCTCTGGGACACAATTCTGCGATATGCCTCTCTGCAGTATTACGTGCCCGAGATAGCAAGCTTAGA
>AP025066.1:10812723-10991826 GCA_036186865.1 Eustoma russellianum | reverse complement strand
TGAAAAGGGGTCGGATGACAGTGTCGGAGTATGCCGACTGTTTCCATGCGTTGGGTTAATTCGCTCCTACGATTATGTAAGATAATCACTTAGAGATGATGAAGTTCGAGCGAGATTTGTTCTCAAGAATCCAGTCCGTAATTGTAAGTGCTAGGAGGAGAACCAAAGAGGACAAGATGGACACGTGCTTTCACGTCGAGAGTGATTTCCGCAGAGTGGTGGCAGGAGATGGCCGATGCAGGATATTCTGACAAAGGTTAGAGATCAAAAGAGGAGAGTGGAGTTGGTGACAGGCCATAGGAGTTGCTGCATTGCAATAAGAGTCATGATGGGAATGTGGGAAGTTGGCAAGAGTATGTTACCAACATAGACCGGTGGGTTGTCTCATTAGAGATTTCCAGAGATGAGGAAGAATGCTCGGGAAGAGGGGACTCAGCAGCCGAGAACGAATACCGCGTCCATGTTATGACTTATGTGGATAACTAAGAAGCTATCGACGAGTATGAGGTACAATTTTAGTGAATAAGATATTGGCCAATGTACTTTGCAATAGCGGAGTGAACCACTCTTTCATGGCAAACGGATGCGTTAAGCGCCTTTATGATTCACCGGAATAGTTAGAAACTCAGTACCATGTCCAAGCACCCAAGAACAAATTATGATTTTACAAAACACTTACTATCGATTGAAGCAAGTGTCAGGAAAGAATCATGAGATGGAAGATGTAATCTTTGAAGGGGTTTGGCGTTGCCGTTGAATCAAAGAAAGTTGAAGTTACCACCGATTGGTCTAGACCATGGATGTCATCGATGTGCGGAGTTTCTTGGGTCTAGCTAGTAATTACATGAGGTTTGTCGAGGGATTTTCGATAGTAGCAATGCCTCTCAGTCGTCGTACTCAAAAGAAGTTCAAGCTTGAGTGGACGGCGGAATGTGAGAAAAGCTTCACGGAGTTTAATAAGAGATTAACCACATCCCCAGTATTGGCTCAACCCTCTGGAACTGAAGGGTTTGTGACCTATAGTGATGCGCCAAAAAAAGGGCTTAGGTACGTAAACTGTAACATAGGTTATGATTTTCCATCCAAATCAAGTTTAGTTTGATACTTCACTTGTAGGTTGTGTTTTGGTATAACACGAATGAGTTATCGCGCATGCTTCGAGATAGCTAAACATGAGGCAAGCGAAGATTGTGGGAACAACTAAAGGACTACGACATGACCATTAATTACCATCCCGGAAAAGTTAATAAAGTGGTAGATGTATTAAGCAGAGAATCTAACCATGCGCGACACTCATCACTTGAGAGAGAAATAGAAGAATTTGGCTTGAATTTGGTTGACTCTATGGTTAATGTTTTTGCATTATAGACCGTCATCTCAAGTTTGATGAATTAGGTGAAAGAAGCTCAAAAGAAGAATAAGACTGTGGGTGATATTGCTTGGAAAACTGATGCATAGTCAGGTTGATGGATTTCAGACCAATGAGGACGGGCGCTTATGTTTAGAAAAAAATGTGTGTATGCCTGATTTAGATGAGCTAAGGAAAGAAATATTGCAAGGGGCTCACAGCTCAAGGTTATCGATATATTCTAGTAGCACCAAAATGTACAGGGATCTATGACAATACTATTGGTGGTGTAAGATGAAGAGGCATATTGTGGAGATTTGAGGGATGTCTGGTGCGTCAGTAAGTGGAGATAAACACCAACGACCTGGTGGATTATCGATCCTGTCGGAGATTCCAGAGTAGAAATGTGAATGTGTCAAAATAGACTTTGTGACTGGTTTACCGAGAACAATAAGTGGATATAACATGATTTTGGTGATTGTGGATCGGTTGACCAAGTCTACACATATTCTACCTGTCTCGAGGGAAGCATCTCTCGATAAGTTGGTAAATTTGGAGATGGTCAACATTTGTCAGCCTGCATGGTGTTCCCATGAGCATAACACCTAATCGAGACCAATGTTTACTGCCAAGCTCTGGACAATATTTTAGAGAGCCATGGGGACGGAATTAAGGTTAAGTACAGTGTATCATCTCCGAACCAATAGACAATCTGAGCGGACTATTCAGACCCGAGAAGACATGTTAGGGACTTGTGTCCTATACTTCAAAGGAAGTTGGGATGGAATGATTAAATTAATGGAGTTCTCGTATAATAGAAGTCACCACCATGCAAGTGACGTGGCTCTTTTCGAAGCGTTGTATAGAGGGAAGTGTAGGTCCCTCGTTTATTAGATGAAGTTGGTGCGAGGACCCTCACAGGATCTGAGTTACTTGAGAAGACGTTAGAAAATGTGAAAATCATTCAAGATAGACTTAAGACGGCTCAGGACCGCAGCAGACGTTGGACGGATGCCAGGCGACGGCCTTTGGAGTTAATGTAGGTGAAAAGGTCTATTTAAGAGTATCGCCTACAAAGGGTGCTATGAGATCCGGAATCAGAGGTAAACTAAGCCCCGCTTCATGGGTCGTTACGAGATACTTGAGAAGCTGGGAGCTTTGACATATAGGTTGGCATTAACTCCGGTATAAGTGCAAGTTCATAACGACTTTCACGTATCACAGTTAAGGAAGCACGTGACAGATCCAAGCCACGTGCTCGAAGCGCAACCTTTGAAACTCAAAAGTGATGTTATTTATAAAAAGGCACCGGTGATGATAGTAGACCGGAAGGAACATGTGTTGAGGAAGCAGGAGATCCCTTATATGAATGTCGGGTGGAGCAAACACACGGAACGTGAGGCCACTTAGGAACTCGAAGAACAGATGCGAGGGAGGTATCCTCAACTTCGTAACTATGGTACACAAGTTTCGAGGACGAAACTTTTTGTAAGGGGGGTGGAATGTCATACCTCGCAACTTTTGGGTCCAACATTAAATAATTAGGAAGCAACTTAAAGTATAATTGATTAATTGTATAGATTTATGAGGCATAATTGAACAAAATATAGGTGGAAAATAATCAAAAAGCTGAATTAAGGAAAATTAAGCTAAAATACCCAAAACGCCCTCCTCACTTAAATGATGGGGGAGTTACAAAATCTAGTATAACTCCCCTTACACTATGGTGCCAACGGTTACAAGGCCAAAAGAGAGGGGAAAATGCCTAGAGAGAAAAGAGAAGGAGAAAAGAGAAAGAAGAAGAAGAGAAGAAGAAAATGAAGAAAGAGCGGTCAATCTAGGTGCAACCTTTCTTGAAATCCTGCAGTACACTCGTAAGGCTAACTAGAAACAAAGGCAAGTAATCTTTCTATACGCTTTACGCAAATTTTGATACATTAGGCCCTATGTTCTTACAAAGAGAAAACTTGGATCACACATTAGTAGTTTTGATTTGTCTATGCTAAATGTTTTACTATACATGTAATTGTTGTTGTTGATTGAGTAAAGTTATGTTCTTTGGGCCAATATCTGAAAATGGTTATATTGTGATCTTTGTTGTTAAATATGCCTACAAGAGTGTTATACGTGATATATTCATTGTTCTTGTGTAAGTTCTTAAGATGGTGATTACACCTTAGATGCTTTGAGTGTGTTTGCAGGGAGTGGAAGGATGAATGTTGACATTGTTGGAAGACTTGTTAGGTTGGAAGGTTTGAAGATATCTATTGAAGGTTGTGGGTGTTAGAAGGTTTAAGGGGATACTAGTTTACTTGTTTAAGAATCCAATCATGTTAGTTGTGTGTTAAGCATGATGAATCCAGGAGCTAAGATGGATCTTGAAGGGTTGAACATGAAGGGGTTGAAGAAGAAAGGTGTTGGGTGGAAGTTACTGCAGAAAAACTGCAGTTTAGAACCGTCAGAACACTTCGAACACCTACATTAGGCGCTTCAAGTCACATTAGGCGCCTAATGAAGCGTTCAATGTGTCCTGAAGCTTTCCCCTACAGAAAAACTGCAGTTTAGAACCATCAGAACACTTCGAACACCTACATTAGGCGCTCTATGTCACATTAGGTGCCTAATGTAGCGTTCAATGTGTCCTGAAGCATCCCCGAACACTTCGAACACCTACATTAGGCGCTCTATGTCACATTAGGCGCTTTATGTAGGCGTTCAATGTCTACGGCACATCCCCGAACACTTCGAACGCCTAGTATAGGCGCTCTATGTCACTTTAGGCGCCTCATGTGGCGTTCCAAGTATACTGGAAGTCTTTTTGACCCTTTAGGCGCCCTATGTATGTGTAGTAACTTTATACACTTCTTTTGAACATAAAATGCAAGGGTATTTGAGGTATAATTGAGGAGTAGATGGTAAGTTTGATCAAGTAAGAATAAGATTGAATCCTGAGTGAATTAGTAAGACGGATGGACTTGGAAAGATACGAACATGGAGTGTTTAAGGTGCAAGACCGTATACTTGATATGTAAGATGTATGTGTGTGTGTGTTACATGTTTGATACGAAGTTACATGTGCATCCTGCATCATGACATGGGCACTTGCATTTGATTTGAGATTTGCTTTGCGAAAGAACATGTGTTCACAAGAAAGGTTTAAAGTTTTCGAAAGACAAAATGGCTGCTGGTTGATCGTAGGGTATAAAAGTCACGCCTGCGAAAGCAGGGTATAAAAGCGTGATCTGTGAATCAACAGCAGGGTATAAAGTATTTTATGGGGCCGTGGACCTATCAGCATGGAAAATAAAGTTATTTTATGGGGCCGTGGACCTTTCAGCACGGATATATGATATATGTAATGGGGTCGTGGACCTTTCAGCACGGATATATGATATATGTAATGGGGCCGTGGACCTTTCAGCACGGGGTATAAAGTTTTGTTTGCTGTGGACTGATCACCCACAGGGTATAAAGTTCTGATACGCGAAGAATATGATAAGAAGAGTTATGAAATGCTTTGTGAAATGACACGCATGACATGTTTATGAAAGAAGACATATGCATGGGTGTTGCGTGTGGTTTGAAAGAAGTACATGCATCATGATACACGAAGCATAAGACTTGACATGCAAGATATGTGATTAGTCTATGTCTTATTTATGTGATATGTTGTTTAATACATGTTTGTTCTCGTATCCGCATGTCATTTATGTGATCTATCTGTTTTGAGGAATTCTTATAAAGATGCTATTTGCTAACCCGAGCACCTTATTTTGTGCAATGACTTGTACACTGGTGACTCGTCGTGTGTGATCCCGTAAGGTGTATAGACGGGTTACTTGCTGGCGATAATTTCGCTAAGAACAGATACTCTATTCCTTTTCAGGTGAGCCAGAATATGAAATGATATTTATCGAAGACGATGGCGAGTGGGTTCTGTGGGATGATGGACATGGAAGTAGATAGATGGTTGCTTACTTTCTTTATGTTGGAAAACTCGATGTTTATTATGCTGTACTGGAGGATAAGTTAGACAGTTGTCTGAACACCCTTTTAGTTCCGCTGTACTTTCTGGTTGTATTAATGATGATAAAGTTTTAAATTTGATGACGCTTCCGCTGATTTATCTTACGTCGTGAATGATGTACACTTTATCTGCTTTGACGCTTCATAGTTCTCATAGTAGACTACGGCAGGTGCACTGGTTCCGATGACGGTATCGGGCCGGGACGCTACACAAATACACTCAAAGCATCTAAGGTGTAATCACCATCTTAAGAACTTACACAAGAACAATGAATATATCACGTATAACACTCTTGTGGGCATATTTAACAACAAAGATCACAACATAACCATTTTCAGATATTGGCCCAAAGAACATAACTTTACTCAATCAACAACAACATGTATAGTAAAACATTTAGCATAGACAAATCAAAACTACTAATGTGTGATCCAAGTTTTCTCTTTGTAAGAACATAGGGCCTAATGTATCAAAATTTGCGTAAAGCATATAGAAAGATTACTTGCGTTTGTTTCTAGTTAGCCTTACGAGTGTACTGCAGGATTTCGAGAAAGGTTGCACCTAGATTGACCGCTCTTTCTTCTTTTTCTTCTTCTCTTCTTCTTTCTCTTTTCTCCTTCTCTTTTCTCTCTAGGCATTTTCCCCTCTCTTTTGGCCTTGTAACCGTTGGCACCATAGTGTAAGGGGAGTTATACTAGATTTTGTAACCCCCCCATCATTTAAGTAGGGAGGGCGTTTTGGGTATTTTAGCCTAATTTTCCTTAATTCAGCTTTTTGATTATTTTCCACCTATATTTTATTCAATTATGCCTCATAAATCTATACAATTAATCAATTATACTTTAAGTTGCTTCCTAATTATTTAATGTCGGACCCAAAAGTTGCGGGGTATGACATCATCTTCGAGAAATATAAGTACACCTGAATGTATATGATAGGTTGACGGAAAATGACCTAGCAAGTCACAGACTCGAGTCGGATTAGAACTGGGATCATCACAGCGAGGGACATAGCTATGTTGAGTCAAAGCACAACAGCCACGCTCTGTATATAGTCAAATATTTCTATTCCATATCTGTGTTAAATATTCTACATAGCTCCATGTCTCCATAAAGATTTTCCTTTACATATAGAGACTGATACTTGTTTTCCTTACAGAAGGTTCAAATGAAAAAAATCCATGTATCATTATGGATAAATTTTGGTATCCGGAATATTCAATTTGGTCAGGTTTATTTGTGACTTATTCGCTAAGATATCCAATGAAAAAGGTCAAATTGGAAGTCATAATGCTAAGGTTTACCCTACAATATAAAGAAGCCCTTGTCTTTATTTAAATGATCTTCATTTTTGCCTCATCTTGATTTTTTTGATAAATCACTAAGTTCAACGCTGGAGAGACTCTGGAGACAACCATCTTTGCCGGTCCAACTTCTCTGGTAGAGATCTGACTACTTTTTGTGCCTACGTGTGAATTTAATCATGTTAAACCGGAGGCGTCATATAGAAATCAGGAGAGATCGAACTTATTTCATTTATTCGTTTGCCCCTTGAAACATAAAAAAAGTTCATTACATCACTATGCAGTGGGTGGGGTGGATGTGCTTTCGTGAATGAGCGAATGCATGAGAACAGGTAGGAATTCCACTGTTAGATATCATTTTGATATCCAAAGTCATAGTTGCAGATCTGGATAGATGGGACGAAAAGTTGGAGATTTTGAGCATCATGAAAAAAGGGGTTCCCTTACATGCCAAGCATGAAATGCATTGCTCTTCTAATTGGTGATGGAGGATATGTATATTGCAAATCTCCTATTATAATGGTCACTTTTCGCCACTTATGCTTTGAGCCTTTTAGTGGAAACAAAGTCATGCTTCCATTTAGGAATTCCAATATTTGGCCCGACATCCCTTTTAACTGTCTTTTTTGTACGTGGGTTGACTATAACTTCATTTATTGTGGGTTCTTTCCTTCTTAAGGGAAGAAATTGTTCTCATATCCGTACAAAGAGGGATAAATAATCAATGAATCATGGTACTAAATATAAATATAAGTTTAATTAGATTAATTTGAACTTAAAAAAAGATGTAGGTGAAGGTTGATATTAAAACGAGAACACACACAAGGAATAAATGAACGACAAAGTAAAGAATGCAATAAGAACATGAAAATTTTTGTGAAAAAACCAAAGTCGGCCAGCTCAAAAACCACACACACATAGCCGACTCCTTATGCTTGTATTTATAGGAGAATGTTACGATGCAACTACAAGGAAATTAGACATTAAGTATAACTAGAAAACCTATAGAAAAGGAGATAAGGATAAGATTCATATGAGATATCAAATACTTAAATCTTATTGTAAAACATATTCCTCAAACTTGTCTTCCTCTTAAGGGTCTCCTACTTGAAGACAAGTTTGGAACACTTGCCACTCAACAATCATCCTCCTTGTTGTATTTTATCTACTACAACAAAACAAGACCGGCGACACTCGGCTAACACCGTCTGAGTCCAACTGAGGCTTTGCATAGCCTCAACTTCTCCATGATGACGACTTTCGTGAACATGTCTACTGGATTTATTGCACCCACAATTTTCTTCAATGATAAAGTCCCATTGTCCACTAACTTACTTATATACTGATATTTTAGTTGAATATGCTTTATCCTCGAGTGATATACTAGATTCTTCGCGAGGCACGAAGTACTTTGGCTCTTTGTATAAAGCGGTCCACTACTTTGATCCTTTTAGATTTCTTTCAGAAAATTAAGTAACCATATCATCTTTTTTCAGCCTTTGAGATCGCAGCATATTAGGCCTCCGTTGTAGTAAGTGCTACGTATTTTTGCAATCTATACATTTAACTTACTGCCGTACCACGATAAGTAAAAATGTACCTAGAAGTAATCTTCTATCCGTTTGTGTCACCACCAAGGTTTGCGTCAACAAAGCCTTCAAATCCCGCACTATTTTCTTGAAACACAATACAACATTTGAAGTACCTATCAAATATCTCAGCACCCACTTTACCGTCTCCCAATGTGCGGCATCGGGATTCCCCATGTAACGGCTCACTACTCCCACTGCATGAGCAATATCGGGTCTCATACAAACCATAGCGTACATGAGGCAACCTACAGCCGAGGAATGTGGCATATTCTCAATATAATTCTACTTTACATCCGTTTTTGGTGACTGAGATTTCAACAACTTGAGTTGTCCTTCCAATTGTATAATCCTTGGCTTAGTGTCTTGCATAAAAAATCGGTCTAACACCTTATTGATGTATTTTTCTTACGACAAGATCAACGAACCTCCCACTCGATCTCGTAGCATACTCACGCCAAGGATTGGATTCTTTGGATCCAAGTCTTTCATCTCGAACTCTTATACTCATTCTTAATTCAGCACATCGATCTCGTTCATGTTAGCTACCATAACAAGAAACAACAACAAAACGATGTAGGAGACCGCTTAAAGCCTTGAAATAGCAACAGTAATTTGTATATCCTCGTTTAAATCCACGACTACTCATGAAATTTATCGAACCATTTACACCGTTTCCTTGGAGCTTGCTTCAAACCGTATAGACTTCTACTCAATCTGCACACGAGATCCCTCTATCCTTTAACTTTGAAACCTTCGGATAGCTTCATATAAATTTCTTCTTCCATGTCACCATGAAGAAAAGCCGTCTTGACATCAAGTTTTTCAAGATAGAGATTCTAGGCCGCCACTACGCTCAGAATTAACCAAATTGAGCTAAGCTCTATTACGGGTGATAATATCTTGGTGTAATCAACTCCTTTCTTTTGTAGCAAACCCTTGACCACCAATCTTGCCTTATATTGCTTACTTCCATCTGCCTCTATTTTTTTATTCGGAAGACCTATTTATTTTTCAATGGCCTTTTCCCTTCTGGCAGACTAGTCACGGTCCATGTGCTATTTTTCTCTAGCGATCGTAGCTCCTCTTTCACTATTTGATTCCACTAGACCAAGTCACTCAAAATTATGGCCTTGTCGTAACCTTTGGGCTCCCTTGAGTCGGTAAAGAATAAGTAATTTGGAGATGATAAGTACCATGTGTTTGGCTTGCGGATATAGCTAGACCTCCTCAACACCGATTCATGCAAAATTTCTTCATCTTGCATGGCCTCATTAGTGTCTTCCAGCTCAGCCCTCTCAGTTTTGGCCTCACCATCCGAAACTTGAGTTTCATCTAACTCAATCTTCCTCACTTCATCCCCCTTTGGATCAGAAGCTTTATCATCTACGTTGAAGGTTGTATCTTGTGATCGAATTGTCTTCTGACCCTTTTCATCCCAAAATCTATAGCCAAAATAATTTGATTCATATCCAACAAAAATGCATCTCTTTGACTTTGCATCCAACTTGTCTCCATTCTCGGAATCTACATGAACATAGGTGTATATCCAAAGGCTCGCAAGTACCACAAAGATAGCATCTTACCAGTCTATCTATCCTCGGGTAGCTCTAGATTTAAGGCTATCGAGGGACTTTGATTGATAAGATATGCCGCCGTATTTACTGCCTCTGCCAAGAAATTTTTTGGAAGTTTTGCATGGAGCCGCATCGCCATTGCCCCCTCATTCAAGGTTCAATTCATGCTCTAGGGCATTCCATTTTGTTGCGGTTGATTGGGAGTGGTCCGCACAAGTCGTACTCCTTATTCTGCACAATACGACATGAAGTTTGTACAATTATACTCACTACCATTTTCCAACCTCAAACACTTCAATTTTCAGCAAGTTTGGTTCTCCACCTCCGCATTCCTCTTTTTGAAAACTTCAAATACTTAATATCTTGAACCTATTTGTGTTTAAGGAAATAAACCCATATCTTTCGAATGGAATCGTCGATGAACGTTACATAATATCTTGAACCTCTTTGCAATTGTACCGGGGCCTGGCCCCCACATGTCCGTCTCATGAGGTCCAGCCTTCCTTCTTTGCATTCACAGCCACCTTTCGGAAAACTCACCCATTTTTATTTGCCGAGTACACAATCCTCGCAAAATCCAGCTTCCACCATCAGCATGCTCGGAAACAAGCCTTTAGAGGCCATTACTCTCAGCCTTTTATCACTCATATGTCAAAAATCTATTGTGTCATGAAATTGGACCAGCTTTGGCCCCGGTTTCTGCCATTAGGTTTGCCTGATGGTCGGTCAAATAAAGTATGCCCCTCTTGGTTCCTCGCGCTACAATCATGGCGCCCTTGGCGATTTTCTAGCACACTTCATCGAAATTTATTTTATATCACTCATCATCTAATTGAATTATAGAAATTAGATTCTTCTTCAACCTTGAAATATATTGAACATCACACGTTGTCCATCGTCTGCCATACTTCGATATTGATGTTGACATTGCCTTTGCCTGCAATCTCCAAAGGTTTTCCATCCGCTAGAAACACCTTTCTGTATTCTCCAGACATGAAGTCTTTCATCAATTCCTTACATAAGTTTGAATGGAAATATGAACCTGAATCAAGAATCCATGACTCAATGCCGCTATTGACACAAAGGACTAGAGCATCATCGGAATCCTTCTTTGTCGTCACATTCACTTGCGACTTGCGCTCGCGCTTTAAGAGGCCCATTTTCGCACAATTCTAACACTCTGTTTTGGTGTCGTTTCGAGAATCGCTAGATCTCTTGAATTTTCTTACTCGACTGTCCATTCCGTTGGGTGTTTCAGCCTCTTTGAATGCTTAAGGCCGATCCACCTTGTTTGCCTCAAGAACATAGTTGAGGGTCATCCCTTCTTGACTTGAGATTACCTCTATGGTGGTCGACCAACTATCTGGCATAGATATCAACAAGTAGTGTGCGAGCAACTCGTCATCCAAAAAGCACGCGATTGCATTTAGTTGCTTCATAATTTGGTTTAATTTGACTGCATGCTCGGTCATGGAGACGCATTTGGACATTTGCAATTGAAATAACCTCTGAAGAAGATAGAATTTTTTTAAACTTAACGACTTTTCAAACAAATTGGACAGCCGCTTGATGATGCCAAATGTTGTGGTTTTGTTGGCAACTTATGAAGCCACATCCATCGAGATGGTGTTGCGAATAAGTCTAAGTGCTCGACGATCTAATTTCTTTCACACCCTCTTCTCCATGATATCGAGTTTGTACTCCAATATTGCTTCTTCCAACTCCTTTGCATACAACATATCGGTTGTTTGTAATTTCAAATAACTGAAGTGTTTTCCATCGAAACATTGAATATTCACCTTGACGTCTGATGTGAATACCTCACATAAGCTTGGATTTTTTCCTTCAAAACTTCACTTTCAAAGGTTGACACAAAGGGGTACTGCCCATCCTTTCTTCCTTCAAGGCAACAACAGTTGAGCAACACCTCCACAATAGGACTAACCTTGATATTGGCAAACAAATCGTCTTCCAAGGCGTTTCTCCTTTTAGACTTGGCAAATACCACCTTAAATCATGCTCAAACTTTAAGGATTCTAACCTTGATTTTATGAAAAAACAAGAAACAACTCAAAAACATGAAGTCTTAAGAGAAAAACTGAATTTTATTGAAGAGAAGAATTGTTGTTAGAATGATACAAAGGGGGTGGCCATACGGCCCTATTTATAGAAAACAAAGCTAATAACTAAATGGAAAAGTCATAATCTAAAACACCAAGTAAATGAAAAGTCCTAAACTACAACTTGAACTATATGAAAATATCCTTACACACAACTCTACTTGTTAGGTGATATACAAAAACATGAAAGAATCTTATCATATCTTGCAGATACATAGGGTTGCCGGCCTTATCACCTCTTGAGACATGGAATTTGCCAAAAAATTGAGTTCCTAAAATGTATGGATGATCCCCTAAAATGTAGGAACCTTAAGAGCCTCCTTTTGAGCCTTGATCCTTGATTTTATTATAGAGACTTGGACATTCAGAATTGTCCTTTGATGTCTCCTTCAGTGTTGTAGAGCTTTCTGAGATCATAAATTTGAGCACAAAGTTGACACCATTCTGAGTTAAAATGAAGAAGTTATGCTTGTTCAAAGTTCAGCATCCATTCTTGCTTAATCTTCCTCCAAGCAAAAGTTTTCTCCCTTGAAGTTCCCTATAACATAAAAACTCCACCGAGCATCATTTTCATCAAGGATAAATATAATGCATTCATATATATGAAATACCTAAGAGTGAGTTAAATGACAAAAATGCTCCTGAATAAGAAAACACACAAACGACTATAGAAAACCAAAAAACTCTATCATTCATGCAATGACTAACCATCCCTTCCGTCCAACTCTTACATCTTTTTTATAACATGTAAAACATAGAATAATCATTCATGAATCTAAACCTGTCTCCGATACAAAATTGATGTGAATATCTCACGTAAGCTTGGGTTTTTTCCTTCAAAATTTCACCTTCAAGGGTTGGTACAAAAGGGGTATCTCCCTCCTTACTTCCTTCAAGGCAACAAAAGTTGATCAACATCTCCACAACGTGATTGACGTTGATCTTGGCATACGAATCGTCCTCTAAGACATTTCTCCCTTTGGGCTTGGCAAATACCACCTTAAAGCCTGCTCAAACTTTAAGGATCCTAACCTTGAGTTTATGAAAAAGCAAGAAACAACTCAAAGACACAGAGTCTTAAGAGAAAAACTGAATTTTTATTGAAGAGAAGAGTTGTTGTTAGAATGATACAAGTTCTAATACAAGTTGATAGTAAACTGAGAACACACAGACGAATGACAAAGCAAAGAATGCAATAATAAAAACATGAAAATTTTTGTGGAAAAACCAAAGTCGACCGGCTCAAAAACCACATGCACATAGTCGGCTCCTTATGCTTGTTTATGTAGGAGAATTATACGATGCAACTACAAGGAAATTAGACGTTGACTACAACTGGAAAACCTATACAAAAGGAGATTAGGATAAGAGTCATATGTGATATCATATACTTAAATTCTATTGTAAAAGGTATTCTTAAAACTTGTCTTCATCCTAACAATCTTCTACCTGAAGACAAGTTTGGAACACTTTCTACTCCTAGTTGCATTTTATCCACTCTAACTAAACAAAACCTGTGACACTCGGCTGACACCATCCGAGTCTAACCCATGCTTTGACAGCCTCAACTTCGCCGTGATGACAACTTTCGTGAACATGTCTGCAGGATTTATTGCACCCGCAATTTTCTTCAACGATAAAGTCTCATCGTCCACTAACTTACGTACATAGTGATACTTTGGTCGAATATGCTTCTTTCTCGAGTGATATACTAGATTCTTCATGAGACACGAAGTACTTTGGCTCTCTGTATAGAGCGGTCTACTACTAGATTTCTCCGCGAGGCACAAAGTACTTTGGTTGTTAGTGTAGAGCAGTTTGCTGCTTTAATCCTTTTCGATTTCTTTCTGAAAATTAAGTAACCATATCATCCCTTTTTTGGCCTCCGAGAGCACAACATATTTGGCCTCCGTCATAGAAAGTGCTACGCATTTTTGCAATCTAGACATCCAACTTACTGCCATACCACCATACGTAAAAATGTAGGCAGAAGTACTCTTCCATCCGTCTGTCTGACCACCAAGGTCCACATCAACGAAATGTAGGATCTGCAAGGCACCACTAGAAGGGGGGGGGGTTGAATAGATGGTGCGGAAAGTGTGCTTTTTAAAATTTCTTTAAACCAAAAACCCAACTTCTGAAAACAGTTTCTGTTTTCAGGACAAGTTTTAAATTGTTTTGAAAACTAGGTTTCAGGTCTTCAAAAATTCTGCAATTTGGAGAGAACTTAGACTCAGGTGTTATGAGTATCTCCTAAAACTTTCAGATTAAAATTAAACCTCTAACCCCTTGAAAAATCGTTGGTGGTCAGATTGCGCAAATCTGCCAGAACCGATACACTGATTTGAAAAATTAATTCCTATTTGTACACAACTCCAAATGCTCTGAAACTTTAACCACTAACCCCTTATATGTTATATTTAAATAGGTTGAAACAGTTTTGAAAAATTATTTTGGGAAGTTAGTCAAATACGATCAAAGTCTCAACCTTTGCAAGCCTGAAAATCAGACTGCACTAGTCTCAGAACTTTGGACGTTTGAATGACTTATACTTGTCCAAAAGGGTTGAAACTTGCGCCAAAAGAACCCTAAAACGTGTGGTTATATTTTCCGAAAGTTTCGTGATTTTTGAAATTCGTTTACTATTTTTACGAATATGATTAAAAACAGTAAACAGTGCTGAAACAGAAAATCAGTGCTGAAAGTAAATGACACCAAGAATTTTATACTGGTTCGGTTATCAACAACCTACTCCAGTCTTCAAGGAACACCTTCCTTGGTTCACACTAATCACACAACTCAAAAACACCTTACCACAGGGTTGATAGAGTT
This sequence comes from Eustoma russellianum, assembly GCA_036186865.1. Taxonomy (NCBI): domain Eukaryota; kingdom Viridiplantae; phylum Streptophyta; class Magnoliopsida; order Gentianales; family Gentianaceae; genus Eustoma; species Eustoma russellianum. The sequence goes on along the minus strand of AP025066.1, from coordinate 10,977,030 downwards.
ACACCTAACTCCAACCCTTTACAAACCTTGTATTGTTAGTACAATTCACACGAACACCACCACCTCGTAAGAATGAAGATTGATCACACCTTGATCAATCTTTTACAAAGATATAGAATGAATGGTGGTCTATATCAAGCCTATTCAAGATTGAAAGATATGAATACGATAGGCTTACAAGAAGAAAGAAAGAAAGAGAGAATGTAGAAGAAGAAGAACTAGGCATTTGATCACTTTTATTTTGCAATGCTTGGCCTTGTTTTGTTTGCTCTCTTCTCTTTCCTTTTAACATGGTCCAGCCGTCCCCCTTGGTGTGTCTCCCCCTTTTGAAAATTATCTTTTAAGTCCTTGAGAGAGTGTAAGACATCATTGTGACAAGGTCTTGCTTACTTGACATCTTCTTATTGGATGATCATTAAGTCTTCGCTTACTTGGCACCTTCTCATTGGATGAATGTTGTCATCATTGATGACTTGGAAAAAATCTGAGAATTTCACTTAAACATGTGCCAAAATCATCACAAAATAACTTCCATAAATCATAAGATATATCACATAAATTACAATACATCAAATCCTTCCTTGCTAGAGAAAAAATCGGCCATAATGTCTTATTGCCATGCTGAAAATTCAGCATGTGACACATGAGAATAAAGTTCAAATTATTACCATTTTTCTTTGATTTTTCTCATTAAAATGAATCACCAATTAATGGTAAATATTACTATCACATGAGAAATGAATATGGACATCTTTATGCTCTCAAATTCGGCCACCATGTCTTCACACATGCTGAAAAATTTCAGCATGTGTGATATGTAGAATATCACACTTTTATTAATTTAAATAATATTCAAATCATTTCCATAACATCCTCAATTAATCCTCATGATTCAAGATAGTAAAATATGGCATTTCTTAGTGCGAAAAATCGGCCATAATACAACACACATGCTGAATTTTCAGCATGTGTCATATATGTGACATAGTTTGAAATGTTACCTTTTGTAGCTCCTTCCTTTATGTCACCAACATTGTGTGATTGATTCTTGACCAATCAAGATGCCAACAAGGCTCCACATATGCTCCAAAATGGCTGTTGTAGGCGTTGGAAATGATTGTGCATGTGCTGAATTTTGTTTTTGCAAACTTTGTAAAATAGTGCACATTTAATAATACACACATGGTATATTCCAATCAGCACTTAATTTAATTTTCTAGAACACTTTAAGATGTATAAAATATGTAGAAAGTGTCTAGATACGTGTCACATGATGTACCAAAAACGTTCCATGTGTTGTGTGCGTAGAAAACCGAATTTTCGATATTTATCGATTACCCGATTTTTCTCTAATTTAAATTCCAACTTTTGCACATGCTATATATATTATGTTATACATAATATATATAATATATACTTTAAATGTCAGAACTTGGCTGGTCTAAAGTGGTACCATTAACATGTGACAAAATTAAACTTGGAATCTTTACATTTTGGCCTTAATGTGGAATGATTTGTGTGTGCCAACATGGAAAGTATTTTTGGCTGAATATTACATGTAGTGCACGAAATTTTCATCAATTTTTGAAGTATAGGGGCTGGTCATTTATTTATGGCAAGTACATGACACGTTGGCGAAGTTTCGGTATTCGCCCGATACGACAATTTTCAGTTTACAACCTTTTATCGTGTCGTATTTAATTTGTCATCACCATATCTTATATCATATGATATAAGACCTGAATATACTCATAAATATGAGTTAAGTATAGTGGTGTGACGTTAACGTACGTACGTAAAATATATAACGTGTCGGTAGTACGTTGGAATACATGTGTATGTGCTTTTTAAAAAAAATCTGAAAATATATGTAATATATGTGTATATAGGCGTGTATATATTAAGTGGGGAGGAGGAGAAAACTTTCCTTCCTTAGCTTTGTTGCCTTTGTGCCTTTTCCAAATTTGGCTTCCTTTAATGAACTACTTAGTTTATTAAACTAAGTACTTCACTTAATGAACTAGTTTAGTTCATTAATAGTGGCACCTGAAAATAGTATAAACACAACAAATGTTTGCCATATGATGTAAGCTTTAACGCTTCATGGCTCGTTAGTATGGCAACATTATATATAAGCTACATAAGGCAAGTAATAGCAATGTATGATGCATACATGTATATATATCATGCACGTTTATGCTATGTTCGTTTTTGTGCACATTTAAATCATGTATTTGAAAATCACTCAAACCCCTTTTTCTCTACAATCTCCCCCTTTTGATGATTTTCAAAATAACCTATACTCATGATTTAAATCCTATCGCTCCCCCTTCAATCATGCATAAAATCAAAACTTGAATTTTAAATTCCGAGTCACTCCCCCTTAATTTATGCAATTAGTATCTCTCTCCCCCTTAAATCATGCTTTTCTCACTCCCCCTTAATTTATGCAATTCGTATCTCTCTCCCCCTTAAATCATGCTTTTCTCTCCCCCTTTATTTTGGAAAGCAAATCAATAGATGCCTAAAAGAAATCATGCATTTCATCTACGTGCGTTCGTAAGGGTCATTGATTCAACCCTTTGAAAATGTCCCTTTTGGTACCCACATTTGGGTGACCTTTTTAGGTCTTCCAAAAGGTGAGAAAGGTGATGAGAAGGCAACATAATATATGTTAGGGACAAATGCGTTTGGCCTTTGGCCAAGAATCCCATCATGCATGTAGTATAGTTTCTGATAAGCATTTCGTTTTGCATGTACGGGACGTGATCTAGATGCATTTTTGTGATATGAGTGTCGCGTATGCATCACTTGTTTCTTCTCATACCTATATGGCACATAATTATATTTTGCATGATGTGAAGAAGAAGCACATTGAGATGTCATAAGAAAAGGCCTATGCGTCTTCTTAGATGCCACATATGTCTTTGATGCATCTATTTTCTTAGATGGGATGAATTTGGTTGATTTATTTTGTGGCTTACTTTTCTCAACGTATCCTAGTCCGTTTTTGTCACCATCATGCTTTTGAGAAGAAATGATGTGATCTAGCATGTTCGATCTCGTATCAAATTGTTTCACCTTTTTCTCTACATCCGCATTCCTTGATTTCAAGTTCGAAATTTCGGATTTCAATTCAGTGTTCTCGGATGTCAGTGATGAAATTTCAGATTTTAATGCATTGATGATGCATGATGACTCTTCTTTAGAATCGTTTAATTGAGCGACAAGATTTTCGTTAGAAGATTCTAACAATTTCTTGTCTTCAATTAATCGCTTCTTTTCTTTTGAAAGAGTCTTTGAAAACTTATGCAATTCTAAATATTGACTAAATAAATCATCATATGAGCATTCAGAATCGGAATCACAGTCGGAAGATACCTCATTTGATGCTTTAGATGTAAAGCATACTTGTGCCTTGTGTTCTTCCGTATCATCAGTCTCAGAGTCGGATGTGTCACTCCAAGTGGAGGCTTTGAATGCTCTTCTCCTTTGCTTAGGTTCTGAGACGAGTCTATTCTTGCTCCAATCCTTGTCAGGGTATTTGTTTGTTTGTTTTTCTTTATTAGGGCAGTCATATGATAGATATCCAAGTTTGCCGTATTCATAGCACTTTATTTCCTTATTTTTATTTTTATGATCCTTAGATGAGGTAGACTTATATTTAATCGATTTTCTCAATATTTTTCTTAATCTTTTAGCCATTGTGATTAAGTCCTCATCATCGGAATTTGTGTCACTATCATCTACGACGTATTCATTTGATTTAAATGCTATAGCCCTATCATTATTAGAAATAGACTCAGAATGTCTTAAAGCAAGTTTGTTTTCATATACCTTAAGTGATCCGATTAATTCTTCCATTTTAATTGATTTGGTCTCTTTGCTTTCTTCTATGGCCGTTACTTTAGGGTCCCACTCGGATGGAAGGCTTCGCAAAACCTTTTGTACCTTTTCCTGCATAGTGAAGGCTTTGCCAAGAGACTCAAGAGAATTGTAAATGTTAGTCAAGCGTAAATCCATCTCAACAATAGACTCATTTGGCAATAATTTAAAGGACTCAAGTGTGGACATAAGCATATTGATTTTGGACTCCTTTACTTGGTTAGTCCCTTCATGTTTTATTTCAAGAATATGCCACATCTCTTGAGCACTAGAACAATTAGACACGTAACTAGCCTCACTCTTACTTAGTCCGTTTAATAGTAGTTGCATGGCTTTAGCATTCATACTCAATTTCTTTTTGTCATCACTAGTGTATTCTTGTTTCGTTTTTGTAACCTCTAGTGTGACACCATCAATAATTGACATCTTAGTAGGAACAAATGGACCATCTTCTATGATGGAACATAGATCAATATCAATAGCCATAAGAAAAAGTTTCATTCTTAATTTCCATTGAATAAAAGACTCACCGTCGAAAAGAGGAGACCTTACAGTTGACATTCCTTCTTGCACGGTTGTGGTTGCCATCTCACTGAATCGTTGGATTCTTTGAAGTGAGTGTTCCAGCGCTCTGATACCAATTGTAGGATCTGCAAGGCACCACTAGAAGGGGGGGGGGGGTTTGAATAGATGGTGCGGAAAGTGTGCTTTTAAAATTTCTTTAAACCAAAAACCCAACTTCTGAAAACAGTTTCTGTTTTCAGGACCAGTTTTAAAATGTTTTGAAAACTAGGTTTCAGGTCTTCAAAAATTCTGCAATTTGGAGAGAACTTAGACTCAGGTGTTATGAGTATCTCCTAAAACTTTCAGATTAAAATTAAACCTCTAACCCCTTGAAAAATCGTTGGTGGTCAGATTGCGCAAATCTGCCAGAACCGATACACTGATTTGAAAAATTAATTCCTATTTGTACACAACTCCAAATGCTCTGAAACTTTAACCACTAACCCCTTATATGTTATATTTAAATAGGTTGAAACAGTTTTGAAAAATTATTTTGGGAAGTTAGTCAAATACGATCAAAGTCTCAACCTTTGCAAGCCTGAAAATCAGACTGCACTAGTCTCAGAACTTTGGACGTTTGAATGACTTATACTTGTCCAAAATGGTTGAAACTTGCGCCAAAAGAACCCTAGAACGTGTGGTTATATTTTCCGAAAGTTTCGTGATTTTTGAAATTCGTTTACTATTTTTACGAATGTGATTAAAAACAGTAAACAGTGCTGAAACAGAAAATCAGTGCTGAAAGTAAATGACACCAAGAATTTTATACTGGTTCGGTTATCAACAACCTACTCCAGTCTTCAAGGAACACCTTCCTTGGTTCACACTAATCACACAACTCAAAAACACCTTACCACAGGGTTGATAGAGTTACACCTAACTCCAACCCTTTACAAACCTTGTATTGTTAGTACAATTCACACGAACACCACCACCTCGTAAGAATGAAGATTGATCACACCTTGATCAATCTTTTACAAAGATATAGAATGAATGGTGGTCTATATCAAGCCTATTCAAGATTCAAAGATATGAATACGATAGGCTTACAAGAAGAAAGAAAGAAAGAGAGAATGTAGAAGAAGAAGAACTAGGCATTTGATCACTTTTATTTTGCAATGCTTGGCCTTGTTTTGTTTGCTCTCTTCTCTTTCCTTTTAACATGGTCCAGCCGTCCCCCTTGGTGTGTCTCCCCCTCTTGAAAATTATCTTTTAAGTCCTTGAGAGAGTGTAAGACATCATTGTGACAAGGTCTTGCTTACTTGGCATCTTCTTATTGGATGATCATTAAGTCTTCGCTTACTTGGCACCTTCTCATTGGATGAATGTTGTCATCATTGATGACTTGGAAAAAATCTGAGAATTTCACTTAAACATGTGCCAAAATCTTCACAAAATAACTTCCATAAATCATAAGATATATCACATTAATTGCAATACATCAAATCCTTCCTTGCTAGAGAAAAAAATCGGCCATAATGTCTTATTGCCATGCTGAAAATTCAGCATGTGACACATGAGAATAAAGTTCAAATTATTACCATTTTTCTTTGATTTTTCTCATTAAAATGAATCACCAATTAATGGTAAATATTACTATCACATGAGAAATGAATATGGACATCTTTATGCTCTCAAATTCGGCCACCATGTCTTCACACATGCTGAAAAATTTCAGCATGTGTGATATGTAGAATATCACACTTTTATTAATTTAAATAATATTCAAATCATTTCCATAACATCCTCAATTAATCCTCATGATTCAAGATAGTAAAATATGGCATTTCTTAGTGCTAAAAATCGGCCATAATACAACACACATGCTGAATTTTCAGCATGTGTCATATATGTGACATAGTTTGAAATGTTACCTTTTGTAGCTCCTTTCTTTATGTCACCAACATTGTGTGATTGATTCTTGACCAATCAAGATGCCAACAAGGCTCCACATATGCTCCAAAATGGCTGTTGTAGGCGTTGGAAATGATTGTGCATGTGCTGAATTTTATTTTTGCAAACTTTGTAAAATAGTGCACATTTAATAATACACACATGGTATATTCCAATCATCACTTAATTTAATTTTCTAGAACACTTTAAGATGTATAACATATGTAGAAAGTGTCTAGATACGTGTCACATGATGTACCAAAAACGTTCCATGTGTTGTGTGCGTAGAAAACCGAATTTTCGATATTTATCGATTACCCGATTTTTCTCTAATTTAAATTCCAACTTTTGCACATGCTATATATATTATGTTATACATAATATATATAATATATACTTTAAATGTCATCACTTGGCTGGTCTAAAATGGTACCATTAACATGTGACAAAATTAAACTTGGAATCTTCACATTTTGGCCTTAATGTGGAATGATTTGTGTGTGCCAACATGGAAAGTATTTTTGGCTGAATATTACATGTAGTGCACGAAATTTTCATCAATTTTTGAAGTATAGGGGCTGGCCATTTATTTATGGCAAGTACGTGACACGTTGGCGAAGTTTCGGTATTCGCCCGATACGACAATTTTCGGTTTACAACCTTTTATCGTGTCGTATTTAATTTGTCATCACCATATCTTATATCATATGATATAAGACCTGAATATACTCATAAATATGAGTTAAGTATAGTGGTGTGACGTTAACGTACGCACGTAAAATATATAACGTGTCGGTAGTACGTTAGAATACATGTGTATGTGCTTTTTAAAAAAAATCTGAAAATATATGTAATATATGTGTATATAGGCGTGTATATATTAAGTGGGGAGGAGGAGAAAATTTTCCTTCCTTAGCTTTGTTGCCTTTGTGCCTTTTCCAAATTTGTCTTCCTTTAATGAACTACTTAGTTTATTAAACTAAGTACTTCACTTAATGAACTAGTTTAGTTCATTAATAGTGGCACCTGAAAATAGTATAAACACAACAAATGTTTGCCATATGATGTAAGCTTTAACACTTCATGGCTCGTTAGTACGGCAACATTATATATAAGCTACATAAGGCAAGTAATAGCAATGTATGATGCATACATGTATATATATCATGCACGTTTATGCTATGTTCGTTTTTGTGCACATTTATATCATGTATTTGAAAATCACTCAAACCCCTTTTTCTCTACACGAAACCTTGAAGTCCCACAATTCTTTTTTGAATCAGAGTACAACATTTGAAGTACTTTTCAAATACCTCAACACCCACTTTACCGCCTCCCAATGTGTTGCACCAGGATTTGGCATGTAACAGCTTGCTACTCTCACTGCATGAGTAATATCGGGTCTCGTATAAACTATAGCATACATGAGTGTAGCGCCCCGACTCGATATTAGACATCAATACCAGTGCACCTGCCGTAGTCTGCTACGAAAACTATGAAGCGACAAAGCAAATCAAACACGCATCATCCATGACGTAAGATAAATCAGCGGAAACATCGTAAAATTTAAAACTTCAATAACAATAATGTAACCAAATAAAATACAGAAGAAATGAAACGTGTCCAGGGAGATGTCTAATGTATTCTCAAAAACAAAATATTAAATAGTAAGTCTTTCAACTAAAAAGAGAATGAACATAAGTCTATCCACTTCAGTGACTATCATCCCAATGAGCCCACTCGCCTTCTACAAAAATCATTTCGTACTCTGGCTTACCTGAAAGGAAGATGGAGTATCTATTCTTAGCAAAAGCATCGCTAGCAAGTAACCTGTCTATACACCTTACGGGATCACACACGATGAGTCACCAGTAAATAAATCAAAGCCCAAAATAAGGTGCTCGGGTTAACAAATAACATCTTTATATCAACACATTAAAGCCAAATAAGTCACATAAACGATACACAAATATGGAACCAACACATATCGAGCAAAACGTACTGCATAAATAGATCATTTGCGAATTCTGTTTCTTGCATGTTGAATCTTATGCTTCGTGTCACAAGATGCATGCACTTATTTAAAATCACTCACTGGACTGAACAAAAGCCCATACATATGCCTTCTTTCGAAAACATGTCCTGCGTGTCATTTCACAAAACTTTTCACAATTCTTCTTATCTTATTCTTCACGTAGCAGAACTTTATACCCTGTGGGTGATCAATCCACAGCAAAACAGAACTTTACACCCTGTGCTGAAAGGTCCATGACCCTATAACATATAAACTTCATGCCATGTTGTTGATTCACAGGTCATGCTTTCATACCCTACCACTGCAGGCGTGACTTTTATATCCTGTGATCACCCAGTAGCCATAATTTTGTCTTTTTTGCATACACGTGTTCTTTCGCAAAACAAAACTCATGTAAGAATGCAAAATGTTTATGTCGTGATGAAAATGCTCATGCTGCGTCATATCAATCTCCTAAATATGTACACACGCACTTTAGGTATTGATTACAGGTTACAAACCTCAAACGTACCTCAAGCATAACTCACTCGTACTATTTCACACCCTCTTGTATTACAAAATCACCTCGAGTTCATACTTAATCTTACTAATTCACACTTAATGTTTACAACTGAAATACACCTTGAAAACACTTGTATTTTATGAACCACGAAAAGGAATAAAGTATTTTAAATACATGGATCGCTTAATGTGTCGAAGAAAGCTTCCAGAACACTTGGAACGCCTTCAAGAGGTGCCTAATGTGACATAAGCGCCTATACTAGGCGTTCAAAGTATTCTGGAATACACGGGTACACATTGAACGCCTACATAAGGTGCCTCAAGTGACATGGAGCGCCTTATGAGGTGTTCGAAGTATTCTAGAATGTGTTGTGACACATCGAATGCCTACTTTAGGCGCCTAATGTGACATTGAGCGTCTAAAGGGGTGTTCGAAGTGTTCTGTTGATCCCCAAAACCAGTAGTTTTGCAGATACTTCCTCCCTTCTTCTCCTTTCCTCACCCCTTTCACGTGAAATCATCTAACTCCATCAGGCATAGCACACAAATAACAAGGATTGATTCTTAAACATATCAAATCGCATCAACTCTAGGCCTTCTTACACCCATATCTTCCGATATAGCATCAAACTTTCCAACACAACAAATCTACAACAACCCATCATTCACCCTTCCAACCTTCTATAAATCCTCTCAAATCGTCTAAGGCATAGTTAATAAACTTAATAATTTATAACAAGACAATAATCACATCACGGATGACACTTTTAGGGCATATTTAACAATGACCAAGCACAACATAGATATTCTCAGAAGTTGACCCAAAAGTGTTGGACCGTGCACCTGCAATAAACACCACCAGAAGGGGGGTGAATAGTGGTTAGTGGAAATTACACTATAACCCTTTGTCAAAATCCCCTTTGAAAACAGAATCTGAGACCACCTCAGATTCCGAACCCGTTTTTAAAAAATTCACAAATAATTGTACACAACTCCAAAAATTATAAAAATTTCCAGGATTGAACTTTAATGAGTTAGCAATACTCTGTCCAAAAATCAGACAAAAAATAAGATTGTTTGACCCTTCAAACAAATAAAAAGATTCAGATGGTCAATCTGGACAGAATTGGACAGAATGTTGTTGATTTTGCAAACCGTGTTTCTCTTTGAATACTCAACCAAAAAGGTTGATCTTTATATCAAAATACTCCTTAGGATGTGTAGATGAAGTTTCCAAAAGGCCCTGACCTTAAACAATTCTTGAAAAATACAGAATTTAAGTTTTCTCAAAACTGGTCAGATTGCAGCCAGATTGGAGCAGTTATCTTGCGAAGACTGAAAGACTAACTTTCCCTTTCTCAAATCAAGTGATTCTTATTGCAAATGAAAGCTAACAGTCTGATAACTCCACCAAAAATCACGAATTTTGAAAATGTTTAGCTATTTTTCAAATTGTGAGAAGTTGTATGAAAACTGCAGTCAAAACGGACAGAAAACAGAAATAAAGAAACAAGAGAAGAACACCGAGGATTTATCCTGGTTCGGTCAATGTGACCTACTCCAGTCCCAAGGAACACCTTTCCTTGGATTTTACTATGAAATGAACACCTTACAACAAAAGCCAAGCTCGATCCTTGGGTTATACACCAACCCTATTCAAGACTTGGATAATCACCTTCTAAGCAACGCTTAGTTGCAACTCCTCTAACACCTATTGATGTAGCCTTATAAAGATGGCTAATCAATCTTACAAATGAGGCTCAAGAGGCTTGTATCTCACCACAATACAACAAGAACACCTTTTCTACAATGAATAAAACAATAACAACAAGAAGATGAAGATGAAAGCTAGACAATTCAACAAATGCTTGTGAGCTTCAAGTGTGTTTCATCTTCTTCACCAATGCCTCTATTTATAGTGTGAGATGAGCCTTGAAGATAAGAATGCACATGTGTCACCATCTTCATCATCAATTCCAAATGTCTTCTCATCATTGGTTGGCCTTGTACACTTGGCAAAATAAAACACAATGATTGGTCCACCTTGGCACTCCATGTTGGCCGAAATTTTCAGCTCAAAAGATGACTTGGAATTATCTTGAAAATGTGAATATAAAAGCAAGGGATAATACTCCACTATCCCCTCAACGTCTTGGCACAAGAATAGCCATGTGGACTTTGAAGAATTCAAATTCAAAACAGCTCAAAATCAGCCAATTCAGCCGTTACTTTAAGGCTGAATTTTCCAAAAATTCTTTAGATTTTCTTTAACAAAATAAGAAAAGATAATACCATCAAATTATCCCCAACTTCAAGAACCATAATAGGTCATGTGAGAGCTCCATTTGACTTCCAAAAATATACTGAAAATTTACCAAGAAACCATATAGCCGTTGGCTATATTTTTGAAATTTCCAAGTTGGCAATTTTGCCAACTAGCTCCTTTTTGGTTGGTCCACTTGTCTCCAACTTATAAAATGAACTCCACATTCCACCAGCATATTCACGTTTATATATATATATATATATATATATATATATATATATATGTGTGTGTGTGTGTGTGTGTGTGTGTGTGTGTGTGTGTCGCAACTCAGATTTTTGAAAAAGAAATAAATAGATAACAATGACGAGATTATGTCAACGTGTAACACCGAAATTCCCCAATATTTCTTCTTATATGTCAAGAACATTTCCACACCTTTGACACCTTTAATATCTCTGAATAATGATGATAAATATTCTCTTATAACATATATAAGAGGTTCTTGAAGAAAAAATAGAATGTGACATCTCAAATCGTCACATATCCAGCTATAGTCAATAATATCATCGGTTGAGAGAATAAGATATAAGTTCACCATATTATCTTCAAAATAATAATAACACAGCTCCAGAATAAAGATAATAATATGCTCAAGGGATTCCTTGAGTGAAAATACCATAAATACCCTCGGGGGTGAAATGACCAAAATACCCTGGTATATGGAAACTCCAGAAATGACCCGGATGGTCATAAATACTCATGATATCACCTTTGTCATGATAAATAGGATGAGAATACATCCTTGAAATATTTTCATCATGTGATGTTCCTACAAAACTCAAAATACCAATTTTGTCCTTTTTGGTAAGTTGTAGAAACTTCCAAGGCACGTTAGTCACAAGATAATAATAATCACCAAAAACACATAATAATCACATAATGAACATGTATAATTCATATACAAATGAAAACAATCATTTTAACACATTTTAGAAAATTATTTCTAAAAGCCCTAGACATCGATCAATCGAAGTGCCTCAGCTTCAGAGATCGATGTCTCACAGAAAGTTTCAGGGTTTACCTCTGACCTACATCGATCGATCAAAGTGAGAGTTTGATGTACATCGATCGATCGATGTGTCTCCGGTTTAGAGATCGATGTCTCACAGAAAGGTCTTAAACTTTTCTGCCTTACATCGATCGATCGATGTGAGAGATCTATGTACATAGATCGATCGATGTGCAACAACCTGAGAGATCGATGTCAACTTTTCAACTTTTTCAACTTTTAATCACATATAACACCATGTGTGCATCTTTAAGTATTCACCACTTAAAATCATGACTTTGAAAATTATCCAAACATATTTCTCAACATTCTCCCCCTTTTGGATGATTTTCAAAATAATCTAACATGATTTTAATGTCACAACTTATAACTAAAAATTTAACCAAATGTTTTCAACTTTTAAATAGTATGTTGCTCCCCCTCAACTCATACTCTCCCCCTTAATAGCATATGATTCATCATGACTTACCAACTAAAATCATGTTCTTATTCTATCTCTCCTTTTTTTTGCAAATCATGCAAAAGATAGAACTATGCAATGGTATTGTAAGTCATCATTCCTAATTTGGCTCGTAAATTTTCAAAAGTGGCTTGATTAAGGGGTTTGGTGAATATGTCAGCGATTTGGTGATCAGTTCTTATATGGTTTATCACTGTATCCTCATTTTGAACATGATCGCGAAGAAAGTGGTATCGCACCTCAATGTGTTTGTCCTTAGAATGAAGCACCAGATTCTATGAAAGATTGATTGCACTTGTGCTATCGCAGAAAGTTAGAATCTTTTTCATTTTAATGCCAAAATCACTAAGTTGCTGTTTAAGCCAAAGTATTTGGGTAGTACATAAACTCAAAGCAATATACTCGGCCTCAGTAGTAGAAAGAGCTACACTAGCTTGCTTTTTAGAAAACCAAGGGATCAAGTTGGTTCCTATGAATTGACATGTACCGCTAGTGGATTTTCTATCTAATTTGCAACCACCATAATCAGCATCACTATATGCGTGTAATTCCAACTTAGCGTTTCTATCATACCACAGTCCTAAGTGAGGTGTATGCTTAAGATATCTAAAGATCTTTTCACTGCATTGTAATGTGAGACCTTAGGACAAGATTGAAACCTAGCACACATACATACACTAAACATAATTTCAGGTCTTGATGCAGTTAAGTATAGCAGTGATCCAATCATAGACCTATAGAGTGTGTCATCAAAAGGTTTACCATTTTCATCCTTATCAAGTTTGGTACTAACACTCATGGGGGTAGTTGTAGGTTTCAACTCTTCAAAACCAAACTTATTAATCATATCATTGACATACTTAAGTTGGCTAATATGAATTCCTTGAGGGGTTTGATTGATTTGAAGGCCTAAGAAGTAGTTCAATTCTCCTATCATTGACATTTCAAATTCTGACTTCATACACTCTTCGAAGTCTTTTACTAAGGTAGGGTTAGTTAAGCCAAAGATTATATCATCTACGTATATTTGAACTATTAACAAATCATCACCTTTTTTTCTTAGGAATAATGTGTTGTCTATTGTTCCCCTTTGATAATTATTTGCAATAAGAAAGTTTGCAAATCTATCATACCAAGCTCTTGGAGCTTGTTTTAACCCATATAAAGCTTTCTTAAGCTTGTACACATGATTATGATTCTTTGGATCTTCGAATCCAGGGGGTTGTTTGACAAACACCTCTTCTTGGATGTATCCATTTAAGAACGCACTTTTGACATCCATTTGGAAGAGCTTAATATTGCTTAGACTTGCAATCGCAAGTAACAATCTAATTGCTTTTAGTCCTTCAACGGGTGCAAAGGTTTCTTCATAATCTATTGGTTATAACCTTGTGCGACTAGTCTAGCCTTATTCCTTGTAATATTTCCTTGTTCATCCATTTTATTCCTAAAGACCCATTTAGTTCCTATGATAGACTTGTCTTCAGGTTTAGGTACTAAGTCCCACACGTTGTTCCTTGTGAATTGATTTTATTCCTCATGCATAGCATCTATCCATGACATGTTACCTAAGGCTTCCTTTACGTTCTTAGGTTCTAATTGTGAGATTAAGCTATGTCCTTCAAGTTGACTTATATTTATATGTGTGCTAACCCCAACACTTGGATCCCCAATAATTAGTTCTCTAGGGTGCCACCAATTCCTAGATTGACTAGGTTCACCCTCATCTTGTTCAAATGTTTCATTAGTATGAACATTATCATATGTAATAGGATCATTAGTTACATTATCTTCCAATTGCAAAGTTTCTTCATTTATTTCATCTAAGGGTTCATGCATGTCTTGTTCAGGGGGAGTTGGTTTTAGATGATCAAGTACAGGCTCAAGTAATATATCATCATCAAACATATTTTCAACATTTGTTTCTTGTTTATGTTGATGTTTATCACTAACTTCAAAGCGTGCATTTTCATTGAATTTCACATGTATGGATTCAATTATCTTTCTAGATGCAGGATTATAACACCTATATGCTCTTGAGTTAGTAGAATAACCAACAAATATGCATTCAATAGACTTTTGTTCAAATTTATCTAGATTATCCTTAGTGTTCAACACAAAACATTTACATCCAAATACTCTAAGATAATCAATTTTAGGTAGTCTATTGTTTAGCAATTCATATGGCGTTTTATTTAATTTCTTTCTAATAGTGAGCCTATTTATAATATAACATGCACAACTAACAGCTTCAGCCCATAAATATTTAGGTAGTTTATTTTCACAAAGCATTGTCCTAGCAACTTCTTGAATCGTTCTATTTTTACGTTCAACAACTCCATTGAGTTGTGGTGTTCTAGATGGTGAGAATTCATGTTTTATTCCACGTAGTTCACAAAATTTGATTACGTCTTTATTTTTAAATTCTCCACCTCTATCACTTCTAATTCTTTTGACATTTTCTTCGTAAATGTTTTCAAGTTGCTTGATAAGTGTTTCGATTGCTAATGGAGCATCGTCTTTGTATGTTAAGAACAATGTCCATGTGTAGCGTGAGTAATCATCTACTATGACACACACATAGTAGTGTCCACCTAGACTTCTTGTCCTACTTGGACCAAATAAGTCTAAGTGAAGCAATTCTAGTACATGACTAGTACTCACTTCACGTTTCGGTTTTAAGGTTTCTTTAATGTGTTTTCCCTTAATACATGTTTCACACATTTGAAAATTATCTAAATCTAACTTAGGCATTCCTCTAATTAAATTCTTCTTAGACAATTTCTTAATAGTTGAAATTCCTATATGGCCTAATCTTCTATGCCATAAATTTACATCTAAGTCATGTGATATTAGACACTTAACCTTAGCATCTAACATGTTATCTAAGGTAAGAGTATAAATATTTCCATCTCTATTTCCTTTTAAAGTCGTTTCTCCTTTTTTATTTATTATATCACAAGAATTGGGAAGAAAGGAGACATTATAACCACAATCTATAAGTTGAGAAATACTAAGTAAATTATAAGATAGATTGCTTACTAATAACACATTTCGTATTTGAAATGTGTTAGGGTCCCCAATTGTTTCTTTTCCAACAACTTGTCCTTTGTTGTTGTCACCGAAAGTCACTTTTCCTCCATTTTTGATATGTTCCAATTCGATGAATAGTTTGGGGTTCCCCATCATATGCCTCGAACATCCACTATCTAAAAACCATTTGGTTTTCAGATTCTTTGACTTTGTCTCGTTCTTGCATTCCTTGCGTTTTTCCTACAATGGAGACAAAGTTTTAGGTACCCTTATTTGGGTCCTTGAATGTTAGGGGCACTATTTTTGTTTAGATATCCCTTAGGTATCCAAACTTGAATATACCTTCTATGCACATTTTTAGCATTGTTATAATTTGGAAAATAAGAAGAGTTAACATATACATGATTATTCCACATAAGTGAAGATGCATTGTTATACATGTTGTGCCATGGTTGATAATCATTATAGGATGGCCGAGATTTATGATGTGTATAAGGCATGTGAATTTGTTTCTTATATGGCGCTATATAAGTGTGTTTGTAGGCATTTCTATAAGACTTATAAGAGTGTTGCCTATACTTAGGTTCATAATAAGTTGTATGCATTTTATTCGATCTAGTTGCATTTGTATACATGTAGGCATAATTTCTAGGTTGTCTAGATGCAAAGTTTGGCCTAGATGTATAGTTATGCGTGTGTATTTTTATGGGTGCATGCTGCATCTTTATCATTAAAGAAGAAGAAGAAGGAGTAGAAGAAGATTTAGCAGGCAAGTTTGTTTTTATAACTTTATAAGGTTGTTTCGTAGTTGATGATACAAACTTAGTCTTTTTATCTAATTTGTCATCTTCTTCTTTATATCCCAATCCAGTTTTATCATTTCCATACTTTTGCGATGATATAAGTGTGTCTAACATAGTTGCACCATATTTAAATTGTTCTATCATTTTTTAAGGTAAATTTAGAAGACTTAAGTTGCACTATTTCATTTTCACAACTTTCTAACTTGGATTTTAACATTTTATTTTCCATTTGTAACTTTTGTTCATCTTTCCTATATATTTCAATTTTATTCTCTAAAGAATCAAAAGTATTAGAAGACTCTTGTTTAAAAGATTCTAATTGATCGGAAAATTCCAAGTTGGACGTCTTCAACTTGTCATTTTCTTCAACTAGTTTCTTCTTTTCTTTAGAGAGCCTCTTACAGTGAGCACGCATTCTTAAGAATTCTTCATACATTTCATCAAATGTCATGTCACTATCAGAATCACTATCAGAAGAAGAACATACCTCGTTGGATACGAAGCAGACTTGAGCTTCCTCAATTTCGGATTCTGAGTCAGATGAGTCGCTCCATGTGCTCACCTTCATTGCTCGTTTCCCTTTTCCTGCCTTAGACTCCTTTGTCTTTGTCGTTTGAGCCTCCTTGTCCTTGGCTTGTTTATTATTGTTGTTATTATTATTATTTTTCTTCGTGGGACAATCGTATGAAATATGTCCTTTTTGACCGCATTCATAACACTTTAATTCTTTATTATACCATTTATTTGTGTTATTTTTCTTAGATTGTGAAAAAGAAGAAGAAGCAGCATTACGTTGTCTATTCCTATTTGGACGTTTGAAAAACTTTCTAAGTTTTCTAGCTATCAATATCAAGTCATCGTCTAATTCAGTATCACTATTACTATCATCGTTACTAGCATGTGTTTCGGTTGTTTTGAAAGATATTGACTTACCGGATGACTTAGATGATTCAGACTTTCGTTGGTTCAGTTTTACCTCATAGACCTTAAGAGACCCGATCAATTCATCCATTTTAGTGATTGACTTTGTCCCCTCGATTGCAGTCACCTTTGGATCCCATTCAGCAGGAAGGCTTCGTAGCAAATTTTGAACCTTTTCATTGTTCGAGAATGACTTTCCTAAAGCTTCAAGGGCATTAAAAATATTAGTAATCCTCAAATCCATAGATGTTATGGATTCGTTCGACAACATTTTGAAAGTCTCTAGTTCAGTCATAAGCATGTTTATTTTTGACTCTTTAACACCACTAGTACCTTCATGCTTTAATACAAGTGATTTTCACATGTCGTGTGCGCTTGTGCAATTTGAAACATATCCTGCTTCAGAAGTTGTAAGTCCATTCAAAAGTAATTGCATCGCTTTAGTATTCATGGACATTTTCTTTTTATCTTCCGATGACCATTCACTTTTATACTTTTCAACCTCTTGTGTGACTCCACTAACTTGCACAACTTTCATTGGAATGTACGGCCCATCTTCAACTATAGACCATAAATCGATGTTTATAGCCATTAAGAATAGCCTCATTCTTAGTTTCCAATGAACAAAATTATTCCCATCAAAAAGAGGAGGGCGTTGTGTAGACATACCTTCCAACTCACCTTTGTGAGAAACAATAGCCATTGTATATACCTTGGATTTGAGACTAGCAGTATATAATGAATTGTTGTTTCTTGGTCTTGTATTGTTCGTATGGTGTTGAATCTTGCTTCTTTTGAGTGGTGTTGGTCTGGCTCTGATACCAAATATTGGACCGTGCACCAGCAATAAACACCACTGGAGGGGGGTGAATAGTGGTTAGCAGAAATTACACTATAACCCTTTGTCAAAATCCCCTTTGAAAACAGAATCTGAGACCACCTCAGATTCAGAACCCACTTTTAAAAAATTCACAAATAATTGTACACAACTCCAAAAATTATGAAACTTTCCAGAATTGAACTTCAATGAGTTAACAAGACTCTGTCCAAAAAATCAGACAAAAATAATATTGTTTGTCCTTTCAAACAGATAAAAAGATTCAGATGGTCAATCTGGACAGAATTGGACAGAATATTGCTAATTTTGCAAAACGTGTTTCTCTTTGAATACTCAACCAAAAAGGTTGATCTTTATATCAAAACACTCCTTAGGATGCGTAGATGAAGTTTTCAAAAGGCCCTACCTTAAACAATTCTTGAAAAATATAGAATTTATGTTTTCTCAAAACTGGTCAGGTTGCAGCCAGATTGGAGCAGTTATCTTGCAAAGACTGAAAGACTAACTTTCCCTTGCTCAAATCAAGTGATTCTTATTGCAAATGAAAGCTAACAGTCTGATAACTCCACCAAAAATCACGAATTTAGAAAATGTTTAGCTATTTTTTCAAATTCTGAGAAGTTGTGTGAAAACTGCAGTCAAAACGGGCAGAAAACAGAAATAAAGAAACAAGAGAAGAACACCGAGGATTTATCCTGGTTCGGTCAATGTGACCTACTCCAGTCCCAAGGAACACCTTTCCTTGGATTTTACTATGAAATGAACACCTTACAACGAGAGCCAAGCTTGATCCTTGGGTTATACACCAACCCTATTCAAGACTTGGATAATCACCTTCTAAGGAACACTTAGTTGCAACTCCTCTAACATCTATTGATGTAGCCTTATAAAGATGGCTAATAAATCTTACAAATGAGGCTCAAGAGGCTTGTAGCTCACCACAATACAACAAGAACACCTTTTCTACAATGAATAAAACGATGACAACAAGAAGATGAAGATGAAAGCTAGACAATTCAACAAATGCTTGTGAGGTTCGAGTTTGTTTCATCTTCTTCACCAATGCCTATATTTATAGTGTGAGATGAGCCTTGAAGATAAGAATGCACATGTGTCACCATCTTCATCATCAATTCCAAATGTCTTCTCATCATTGGTTGAAATCCAAAAAGCAAGACTACTCTTTTCTTCTTCCTTTCTTTTCTCTTGCTCTTAGCCTCAATCTTGTCATTCTTATATTCCATATATTATATAGGCTTTGCTTCTACCACCTACACTCGTTCATTTCTTGTAAAAGATTCATCAAGGTGTGATCAAGCCTTCATTCGATTGGTGGTGGTGTTCGTGATTGGATTGTTTGTTTGTTTTGATTGTAAATGGATGGAGTTGGTGTTTAACTCCAGTCAACCTTGTGGTAAGGTGTTCTTGTGTTTAGTGAAAACCGAGGAAGGTGTCCTCGAAGACTGGAATAGGTTGTTTTAAACGAACAAGTATAAAAATCTCGGGTGTTCTTACTTTTCAGCACTTTCACTTTCAGTTCATGTTTTCTGTATTGTTTTCATAGCCATAGGAAAAAAAAGCAAACGTTTTTCAAAAATCATAAAACTTTGTAGAAACATAGCCACACGTCTTTGCTTTCATTTGGCACAATTTACATCTTATTTGGATAAGTATAAGTCAGTCAAACATTAATAGTTCTTTGACTAGTGCAATCAGATTTTCAGATCTGCAAAGGTTGAAAACATCAACATGGTTGACATACTTTACAAAGGAATTTTAAAAAACTCTTTCAACCATTTAAATTACATATCCCAAGGGTCATATCACAAAATTTTCAGATCATTTGGAGTTGTAAATTAATAGGAATAAAGTTTTCATTTTGAGGAACAGTTTCTGGCAGATTTACACAATCTGAGTAAAAACTTTTCTTCAAGGCCTTATACTTTGAATTTTAATCTGAAATTTTTATGACATATACATAACATCTGAAAGTACTTTTCCATCTAATGTCATGTTTGGAGGTCTATAACCTGATCATCTAGTTAATCAAAATTTGGGTCTGAAAACAGAATCTGTTTTCAGAAGTGAGTTATTTGGTCTAAAAAGTTTGAAAAACCAATTTTTTCTGCACCCACTATTCAACCTCCCCCCTTCTAGTGGTGCTATACAGGTCCTACAAGTGGTATCAGAGCGAGGTTCACTCACTACAAGAAGATAAAACAATCTTTGTGAGATAGTATCCAGTAGCCATAAAATCGAGCAAGAAGGTATGTCAAGCCAAAGGCCTCCACCTTTTGATAGTGAGGCAAATTCTGATTTTCATTCCGATTATGAACCATCGTATCATGATTTATATGTTCAATATCTTGAATTACATAAGTTTGCTAAGGCTCTTGCAAAAGAAAATAAACGCTTAATTGAAGACAAGAAATTGTTAGAATCTTCCACACAAATCTTGTATCTCAATTAAACGATTCAAAAGAAGAGTCGTTTTGCACGATTCATGCATTAAAATCTGAGATTTTATCATTAACATCTGAAAATAATGAGATGAAATCCGAGATTTCAAATTTGAGATCAAGAAATGAAGATCTAGAAAAGACGGTAAAACAATTCGATAGAGGAGGAACTTGCATGTTAGATCGTCTCATTTCTTCACAAAAACATGAAACTGACAAAACCGGATTAAGGTATATTGAAAATAATCAGCTACAAAACAAATCTACAAATTTTGTTTTATCTTTACTTAAGAGACAACATTTATTTAAAACGATCGTAAAGCCTAAGAAGGTGACAATACAATCTAGCGAGTCCCACATTGAGTCTCATCGCACTACTTCCTTTTCATCGTATGGAAAATATAATTATGTGCCATATAGATATGAAAGAAAGCCATTGATGTATATGCGATGCTCATACAACACAAATGCACTTAGATCACGCACCATGCACACTAATACAAATGCATTTCAAAAAAAAAATCTTATTATGAGCATAATGGCATTCTCGGCCATAGGCCCAATAGACTTGCACCTAAAGTTTATTATATTGCTTTTTCATCTCTTTTCTCATCTTTTGTAAGACCGAGAAAGATCATCCAAGTTTGGGTACCGAAAGGTACTCTTGCAAAGGGTTGAATCAATAATCCTTAAGGACGCACAAAAAATGCATGATTTTCATTGATATGTTGATCTTTCTCTTCATTGTTACTAATGTTTTTGATGTAATTTAAAAAATAAAGGGGCATAAAAAATTATGATTTAAGGGAGAGAGATAAGGTTAAGAGGCAGCACGATAGCACGATATTATGAAATTTAAATTAAATTTGTGCATAATTGTAGCAGGAGCGATCACATTTAAATCATGGATTAATGTTATTTTGCAAATCATCAAAAGGGGGAGATTGTTGAGAAATTAGGGTTTGAGTGATTTGAAAATGCATGATTTAAATGTTACGTGTTTACGAAATGCATGAATAAAATTGTTACTTGACATGCTTATGTGATAAACATGCTTTACATGCTTATATATATTATTGTCGTACTAACGTGCCATGAAGCAATAAAGCTTACATCATATGGAAAACATTTGTTGCCTTTATACTATTTTTAGGTGTCATGGTTAATGAACTAAACTAGTTCATTAAGTGAAGTGCTTACGGAGATGAACTAACTAGTTCATTAAATGAAGACATATTTGAGATATATTTGGAGAGAGCTATTTGGCAAAAAATTTGAAATGGAAAGTTCCCTCTCCAAACTTTTATATACATGCCACATACATATATATATGTATTATATATCCAAATTTTTTTACGACAAAATATATATTTATATTCCGACGTTCCACCGACACGTCATATATATTATAAACGTACGTCGACATCACACCACTATATACACATCATATTTTTAAGTATATACAGGTCTTATACCATATACTAAAAGTCATCTTGATACAAAAATTATAACGACGTCACAAAGCTATAAACCAAAAATTGTCGCATCGGGTGACTACCGAACCTTCACCGACATGTCACGTACTCCCCATATAAGATGGTCAGCCCACATACACTTGAAATGCTCACAAATTTTGTGGTACACATGTCAAATTCAGTCCAAAAGTCATACCATGTTCACAAACATCAATAACCCACACTTTGACTTGATTTGTGGAGAATTCAAACTTAAACTCTATTTCGTCACATGGGGCGGTTTTTTCTCGGCTATTAGAGCTGAATATACACCTTATTTTATGTATATTATGTGTGACATAACATATATTACATGTCTAAGAAGTTTGAAATCAATCGGAGAAAAATTGTGTAATCGACGAAAATCGAAAATTCGGTTTTCTACAATCCTATACACATGAGACGTTTTCTTCATTGATGTAACATGTATCTAGACACTTTTTACACATTCAAGACATGTTAGAGTATTATAGAAAATTCAAATTAGGGCTAATTGCAATTTACCATATATGTGCGAATATTATGCATTATTTGACAAAGCTTACCAAAAGAAAATTTCAGCACATGCAGCCTCCTTCATGATGCGTGCAACTCGTGGGCTCCAACAATTCCACCTTCCAAACGTCCTTCACAAAGGGTTAGGCACAAAGAAATAAACTTCCCCTTGCTTCCTTAGTGATCAAACGTGTGGACAACGAGCAAGACCAACACTATAAGATGGTCGTTGATCAGGCAAACCAAGATGGCCCTCCTGGACGGCACCTTTTAGCAATGGCAATAACTTCAAATCGCTCAACTTTGAAGGATCTTAACTTAGGTTTTTAATGCAAAACCAAGAAAACAAAGTATCACTCAAAGTGAAGAAAATATCAAGAATTGTTATTCATCGAAAGGTGAGTTTACAATCAGCCAAAGGGGACTATTTATAGGCCTCTAACCCACGCCTATGACCAGATTTTTATCTCAAAATAAGCTAGCTAATAATATTTGAAATTTGAAAACTATTTGAATTCAAAAAGTATAGCAAATCCTAGCTAAAATTTGAATTGCTTGCAAGGTGTCTTCTCTTCATGTTCAGCCGTGTATGTGGACTAAAAATGGAGCCTTGGAGGAGCTGATTTGATGACTGTATATGCTTGAGCTTGATTTCAAAAGTTTGGGAGAAGTTCGACTTCAAGTTGAGATTGAATTTTGAGTGCACTTTGAATTTGATCCTAGGATATCCTTAACCTTCCAGCCGCTTCTTGATGAGTGATGAGGGTCTTGAAAATCTGATTTGATGATGATAAGATGGCTGGACTTGAATTCAAATGTTGATTGAAGATTGAATTCAAATTGAGTTTGAATTTGAATTCAAACTTGATTCAATCTTTGTGTTGTTGATTTGTCTTCCAAATGGCGTGTATATCAAGAAAATAGGAGCTGAAATCTTCTTCAATTTTAAATCTCAAATTTGGTTGAAACTAGAATTCAAATCATGATTGATCATTATCCATTTGTTTCAAACATGGCCGCCCCCCCTTTGTGGATAATGGAGATGATTTTGATTTCAACTTGATCAAGAGACTCTATCTTGGACACTTTTGAATTTGTCTTAGCATAGACAAACATTCTCTTGAAACATTCTCTTGAAACATCCTCTTCAACATTCTCTTCAAGCATTCTCTTGAAACATTCTCTTGAACATTCTCTTCAAACATTCTCTTGAAACATTCTCTTGAACATTCTCTTCAAACATTCTCTTGTACCTAATTTACCTACAAAGCAAATACATAAAATTAATATCACACGACACAAGATAAAATTCAAAAACAAGAATGTAGACGTGCAAATGATACATGCTCAAGTTGAAGGTTCAATGAAATGAACCCAAGGAGTCTTAGGCTCATCTTGAACATGCTTGTACAAGAAGGTGGCAACTTGATGACAAAGTTCCCTTGCCCTCCTTCTTGTCATAGGACCTTTGACCTCTTGATGGGGCCCTTGATCCTCATCGGACCCTTGATCCTCATCAATCCCCCCTCCTCAAAAGGATTCGTCCTCGAATCAAAAAGGTCATCGTTGAAAGGGGTGAGATCAGCAACATTAAAAGTAGGTGAAACTGAACCATACCTGTCGGGAAGATCGAGGATGTAGGCATTGTCACATATGCGTTTCAATACTTTAAAGGGTCCATCTCCTCGAGGCAACAATTTTGATTTTCGTTCATTGGGAAATCTTTCCTTGCACAAATGTAACCAAACTAAATCTCCAGGTTTAAACACAACTCTTTTCTGATGTTTGTTAGCTCGTCTTTCATAAGCTTTGTTTTTCTTTTCAAGTTGTGTTTTAACTTGTTCATGCAGTTTCTTTATGTTGTCCGCTTTTTGTTTACCATCAAGACTAGAGCGTTCATGCACGGGAATAGGAATCAAATCGATGGGAGACAAGGGGTTAAAGCCATACACGATTTCAAATGGACTATGCAAAGTACCGTGATGGACACTCCTATTATATGCAAATTCGATATATGGCAAACAATCTTCCCAATGTTTAATGTGTTTTTGCAAAATGGCACGCAAAAGTTGAGAAAGAGTACGATTAACGACTTCAGTTTGTCCATCAGTTTGTGGGTACGAGGTGGTGGAAAACAACAATTGTGTACCAAGTTTAGCCCACAAAACACGCCAAAAATGACTCAAAAATTTCGTATCTCTATCACTTACAGTTGTACGTGGCATGCCATGCAATCTAACAATTTCTTTGAAGAACAAATCAGCAACATGTGTGGCATCATCAACTTTCCTACATGCAATGAAATGTGCCATTTTTTGAAAATCGATCAACCACAACATAAATGCTATCGCGTCCTCCCCGAGACCTAGGAAGTCCTAAAACAAAGTCCATAGAAATGTCAATCCAAGGGGAATTAGGGACGAGTAAAGGCGTGTAAAGGCCATGTGGTTGGGACTTGGATTTGGCTTGTTTGCAAGTGATGCAATTACCACACAACCTCTCGACGTCTACTCTCATGTGGGGCCAATAGAAATGTTCCTTAAGAGTCTCAAGGGTTTTGAACACTCCGAAATGACCCATTAAACCTCACCCACGGGCTTCTCTAGTCAATGCTTTGCGTAGGGATGATTGGGGAACGCACAATTTTTGTCCTTTGAAAAGATAACCCTCGTGTATGTAAAATTTCCCAAATGGTGCTCCTTTACATGCCTCGAAAATGGTGCCAAAGTCATGGTCATTGGGATACAAGTCCTTAAGTGATTCGAATCCTAAGAAGCGTGAAGATAATGTAGTCACTAATGTGTATCTCCTAGAGAGGGCATCGGCAACTATATTATCCTTTCCTTGTTTGTACTTAATCACGTAAGGGAATTGTTCTATGAACTCTACCCATTTGGCATGTCTTTTGTTCAACTTTCCCTGCCCTTTAAGATACTTAAGGCTTTCGTGGTCAGTGTGGATCACAAACTCTTTAGGTTGAAGATAGTGTTGCCAAGTTTGTAGGGATCTCACAAGGGCATAAAGTTCCTTATCATAGGTAGAGTAATTCAATGCTGCTCCTTTCAACTTTTCGCTAAAGTAGGCTATGAGTTTCTTACTTTGGGTCAAAACTGTGCCTATACCCACTCCACTTGCATCACACTCGATCTCAAAGGTCTCGTCAAAATTTGGTAGCCTAAGTATGGGTGCAGTGGTCAGGCTTCGTTTAAGTTCGTCAAATGCCTGTTGTTGTGGCTCTTCCCACCTAAAAGGCACATCTTTTTTCACAATTTCGTTTAGGGGTGCAGCTATGGAAGAAAAATCTTTGACAAAGCGTCTATAAAAGCTGGCTAGTCCATGAAAACTGTGAACTTCCCCTACATTCTTAATTGTAGGCCACTCCACAATTGACCTAACCTTTTCCTCATCCATCTCTACTCCCTCAGCTGAAATGACAAAGCCTAGAAAACCCACGCGTTCTAAACAAAAGGAGCACTTCTTAAAGTTGGCGTAAAGTTGTTCTTGCTTAAGCTTTTCAAAAACGGCTCTAATGTGGTCAAGATGATCTTCTATGGTGTGGGAATAGATTAGGATATCATCGAAATAGACAACGACAAAGCGTCCTATAAACGCACGTAAGACTTCATTCATTAGCCTCATAAAGGTACTAGGGGCGTTGGTGAGCCCGAAGGGCATCACTAACCACTCATAGAGCCCAAACTTGGTTTTGAATGCAGTCTTCCATTCGTCCCCTTCTCGAATGCGGAAGTACCCTTGCTTAAGGTCTATTTTGGTGAAGAATTTGGATCCGTGCAACATGTCTAACATATCGTCTAGCCTAGGTATGGGGTACCTATACTTGACGGTAATCTTGTTTATGGCTCGACAATCGGTACACATTCTCCACGTTCCATCCTTTTTGGGTACTAAAATGACGGGGACGGCAGATGGGCTCAGACTCTCTCGGATTTGTCCACTAGCTAGGAGCTCTTCTACTTGCCTTTGGATTTCTTTGGTTTCTTCGGGGTTTGCTCGATAGGCTGGGCGATTGGGTAACACGGCTCCTGGGACAAAGTCGATTTGGTGTTCTATACCTCTAATGGGTGGTAATCCGGATGGTGGTTCAGAAGGAAATAGAACTTCATATTCTTGGATAAGGGACGCAACTGAGGTAGGTAAGTTTGGTGGGAGTTCTTCAAGGGCAAGTTGACACGACTTTGGGATGATGATGAAGACAGTTTGGTTGTTATAAAGTGCACGTGTAACCTCTCTTTTCTTTGCGAAATACCCACACTTCTTTTTGGACTCGTTGACACTTAGGGGCACTACCTCTTTTCCCTTGCTCTCATTTTTTTTGTTCTCACTTTTCATACACTCCACGAATTTTCTCTCGGCTTCTTTTTCCTTAGGATTGGCTCTAGACTTGGACATGCGTTGGTGATCCTCGTGGACTTTGTGTGGTGGAAGTGCATGCAGTTTGTACAATTTGCCATTCAATTTGAAAGAATAACGATTCAAATAACCATCATATGTCACATGTCTATCAAATTGCCATGGCCTACCAAGTAAGATATGACTAGCATGCATTGGGGCGACATCACATAAAACATCATCTTTGTAACTACCAATGCTAAGAGAAATCAAAACTTGTTTACTTACGCTAACTTCACCGCAGTCATTTAGCCATGCAAGTTTGTAAGGGTGCGGATGATTAGTCATAGGCAAATTCAGTTTTCTTACTAATTCTATGCTAGCCACATTAGCACAAGAACCGGAATCAATGATCATGGTGCACACTTTACCATTTATCATGCAATGAATATGGAAAATGTTTTCTCTATGTTGTTCGTGATCATCTAATTTCGGATATGCATTTAAAGCTCTACGCACAACAAGAAACTCTTTAGTGTCAAAATCATCTAATGCGCCTAGATCCTCTTCAGGTTCAATTTCATTATCATGTTCAGACTCGTTTTCATGCTCGGACTCGGACACATATTCGTTTGTCTCTTCAATTAACATGATTCTTTTTGCATTAGGACATTCTTTTCCTATGTGACCACGTCCTTCACATTTATAACATTTAATGTCTCTAAACCTGTTTGAGGAATCCGAAGGATTTCCGGTAGGAGCCTTTTGTTGGGTGCGTTCATCTCTCCTTTGTGTGGATTGCACACGATTGTCCATTCTTTGTGACGCACCTTGGTCACGTGCTTGGCCTCCTGTAGACTGTGAACTTCCTGTTCCTGAAGGTTTGCTGTGAAATCTTGATGAAGATTGATTAGTACGATAATTGGAATTGAAATTGGAGGAGTTACGTACCTTTAATTGTGCTTCAATCTTTTCAGCCATATGGACCATGGTTGTGAGGTCGAGGTAAGGTTGAAGGTCAACCCTTTGCGCAATCTCCCTGTTTAAACCATGTAAGAATCGAGCCTTGGTGGCTTCTTCAGGTTCCTGCAAGTTAGACCTTTCCAACAAAATTTCTAACTCTTCATAATACTCGTCTACACTTTTGGAACCTTGTCGTAAGTTATGCAAACTCGTGAAAATAGAACTCTCATAATTGTTTGGAATAAAACGTTGACGCATTTCAAACTTCATTTCTTCCCAAGTGGCGATTGGGGGTTGTCTCGTCTTAGTTCTATTTGGACACAAATTCGTCCACCAATTAAGTGCATAACCAGAAAATTCAATGGAAGCATACCTCACTTTTTGCAATTCACTATAATTGGTACAAGAAAAGATCAAATCCACTTTCGTTTCCCATTCTAAATATTCCTCCGCATTACTTTTACCATAAAACGTGGGAATACTTATTTTAGTTTTGAGAAAATCGTCATCTTGCGAGAAAAGGGGATTTTGGCGTCTTTGGTAACCACGGGGATGGTGGTCATCAAAGTCATAATCATCATGCTCAAAGGGAATATAATCATCATTGTACCTTCTTGGAGCGTACCTTCTTGCTTGTGTAGGAGGGGCAAACCGTCTTGCTTCGGTGTGTGAGGGTCGAATGTTATCGTCCTCAACTTCTTCTGGAGGATGTCGCCGTGGTTGTGGTAGGGGTACAGCCCTGCTTGTTCCTTGGCCATCACTCGTTTTGTAGTTTCTCTCCACGTCTTCCAAGCGATGATTGATTATCTCATTGTCGTGCATGAGTTTCTTAAGCATCTCCAGCATTTGTTGTTGAGTATTGTCAACAGTTTCGGCTCCTTTAGACTTGCTAGATGCGGAATTGCTGCTGGCCATTGTACCTAAGGAATTGAACGAAAACAAAGGGAAAAAGAAAGAAGCAAACTAACACAAAGACAAACAAATGTTAAGGGATTAGTAAAAATAAACTATGAACACTCTGCTTTCGATTCTTTTCACTCTCTTACCACTTTGGTTCTTGGATAACCTGAAGTTAAGAAGTCTCAAAGCGATCAATAAGGAAGTGTATTGCCAAGGCTTCTTCAAACCATAATGTTCTCCGCTTGTTTCTTCCTTTTTGCTTTCAAGTTACACCAATTAATATCAAAGTAGAATCAATTGAAATGAATTCAAACTTGAACTTTCTACTAAGATTCAAAGAAAATAAGCAACCAAAGTTGATGTATAAGGCTGAACCAAAGATGAACTACGGGTTGCCGTGGGCAATCTTTAGTTAATTTTGATTCTATGCACTTACTATCCACAAAATGGTTCAAGTCATGCAACAATCGAGCAACCAAATGTGTGATTGGTTCAAGAAGATCAAGAGTTGGAGAATTGGGTATAGGGGACGGCAATGTGGGTAATATGGTATCCAAGGTTTGCAAGTCGTACCAAAAAATTTTCTACGCAATGCACAAACGTTTTGCCCGTTTTCTTTGCTCTTGTTCTTTTTGTTTTTCTTTTTCTTCCTTGCTATTTCAATTGAGCAAGATTCAGATTCTCCTTTTTTTTGACTAAGGGCAGAATTGGAATTTCACTTGTTTGCGCTTAGCACTTGCGTTTTTGGACAGAATAGTGCAATGTATTTAAAATGCAATTTGTATCTTGGACTTGCAACAAAATTGACCTTGGAAGGTGAGGGAAATTGGGTAAGGCCAAATAGGGGTTAGGGTTAGGGTTTTTGATTTAGGGTGTTTTTTGAATGTTTTGGGATTTTTGCGGAATGTGGTTGTAGAAACGGAATGGGTGTTATAAATTGACTATTTGGGTTGGTAATTGATGATTGGTGTGGCCAATTTGGATATTGGTTGGTCTAGGACAGAATTTGAGCAAAATTCAAATTCTAGGGTTAGGGTTTATTTGAATGAATTGGGATCTTTAGAATCTGATTGTTTTTGGGTAAATTGGTTTGGGGCTTTTTGTTTGGGGTGTAAATAGAATTGTTTTGGACCAGGTTGGTGCATTTTAAGGTTGGGTTGGGGTGGGGTTGGTGGGGCCGTGGGGTGGGGTGGTGGAATTAGGGTTTTGAAGATGGTTCGGAAAGGTAAACACACGTATGACTACTTGTCTTAAAGCATGAAATCAATCACAATGCGAATCATAAGATGATACAATCATCACCAACTAAAAGCTTCGGTAGCAACAAGATGATTTGAAACCGAGGTAGCTTTATAGGTTGATGGTTGGACTATTTTAAAGAAAGCTGAATGTAACCTAAAATGCAACGAACCCTAATGTGTTCAAGTTTGAACGACTCAAAAATCAGATTGTGATATGAGAGGAAATAAAGGAAATGACACTTGAATGATGAAAAGCAAAATGCAGCAACTTGCAAGGATTCAAAGTAAATGACGTTTTTTTTCTGAATGAATGAGATGCAAGACAAATGGCGTGTAGAGGGAGGAGAAGAAGGACACAACTGAACTTGAAATGACTAGACTCAAACGAAAAGGAAATGATAGATGGTGGAATAGAGTAACCTGGGCTCTGATACCAATTTGATGCGTGCAACTCGTGGGCTCCAACAATTCCACCTTCCAAACGTCCTTCACAAAGGGTTAGGCACAAAGAAGTAAACTTCCCCTTGCTTCCTTAGTGATCAAACATGTGGACAACGAGCAAGACCAACACTATAAGATGGTCATTGATCAGGCAAACCAAGATGGCCCTCCTGGACGGCACCTTTTAGCAATGGCAATACCTTCAAATCGCTCAACTTTGAAGGATCTTAACTTAGGTTTTTAATGCAAAACCAAGAAAACAAAGTATCACTTAAAGTGAAGAAAATATCAAGAATTGTTATTCATCGAAAGGTGAGTTTACAATCAGCCAAATGGGTCTATTTATAGGCCTCTAACCCACGCCTATGACCAGATTTTTATCTCAAAATAAGCTAGCTAATAATATTTGAAATTTGAAAACTATTTGAATTCAAAAAGTATAACAAATCCTAGCTAAAATTTGAATTACTTGCAAGGTGTCTTCTCTTCATGTTCAGCCGTGTATGTGGACTAAAAATGGAGCCTTGGAGGAGCTGATTTGATGACTGGATATGCTTGAGCTTGATTTCAAAAGTTTGGGAGAAGTTCGACTTCAAGTTGAGATTGAATTTTGAGTGCACTTTGAATTTGATCCTAGGATATCCTTAACCTTCCAGCCGCTTCTTGATGAGTGATGAGGGTCTTGAAAATCTGATTTGATGATGATAAGATGGCTGGACTTGAATTCAAATGTTGATTGAAGATTGAATTCAAATTGAGTTTGAATTTGAATTCAAACTTGATTCAATCTTTGTGTTGTTGATTTGTCTTCCAAATGGCGTGTATATCAAGAAAATAGGAGCTGAAATCTTCTTCAATTTTAAATCTCAAATTTGGTTGAAACTTGAATTCAAATGATGATTGATCATTATCCATTTGTTTCAAACATGGCCGCCGCCCCTTTGTGGATAATGGAGATGATTTTGATTTCAACTTGATCAAGAGACTCTATCTTGGACACTTTTGAATTTGTCTTAGCATAGACAAACATTCTCTTGAAACATCCTCTTCAACATTCTCTTCAAACATTCTCTTGAAACATTCTCTTGAACATTCTCTTCAAACATTCTCTTGTACCTAATTTACCTACAAAGCAAATACATAAAATTAATATCACACGACACAAGATAAAATTCAAAAACAAGAATGTAGACGTGCAAATGATACATGCTCAAGTTGAAGGTTCAATGAAATGAACCCAAGGAGTCTTAGGCTCATCTTGAACATGCTTGTACAAGAAGGTGGAAACTTGATGACAAAGTTCCCTTGCCCTCCTTCTTGTCATAGGACCTTTGACCTCTTGATGGGGCCCTTGATCCTCATCGGACCCTTGATCCTCATCACTTCACACGCCTATTTTCAGCTTTGTTGGAGCCTAGGTGGAGCTTATTTGGTACTTCAATTGGTGGATAACATGCCACACAAGATTGGTGACATTGAAGAGGGCAACATATAAGGAAAGAATTCAAAAGAAACCACATGCTGAAAATTTCAGCACATGGAAAAGATAGCGGGCCGATTTTTTGCTATTGATTGTCTTCAATTGTCTTCCGAAATTCGAGGGATTAAATTATGATTATATGGTAGTTATTAACCTTGATTTTGAGCACATGTTTCAGATTTTTTGAAGAAATTCCAGCTCATATAAAGGGTGCCAAGGTTGATTAAATATGGCCTATCAAGAAGTGACAACTAGGGAAAGACAAGTCAACCCTCCAATCATATTGCACCAAGTAAGCATGCTTGTGTCATCATTTACACAAGGCAATCTTCCAAGGGCATTCAAGATAATTCTCAAGGAAGAAGTTAACCCTAGGGGCAGCCACAAGGTTATAAAAAGAAGAAGATGGTGCAAGACAAGGCTAAGCAAAATTGATATTCTTACAAGTCCGGCAAGCAAGACTACTCTCTTCTTCTTCCTTTTTTGTCTCTTGCTCTTAGCCTCAAGCCTATCATTCTTATATTCCATATATTATATAGGCTTTGATTGTACCACCTACACTCGTTCATTTCTTGTAAAAGGTTCATCAAGGTATGATCAAGCCTTCATTCGATTGGTGGTGATGTTCGTGATTGGATTGTTTGTTTGTTTTGATTGTAAATGGATGGAGTTGGTGTTTAACTCCAGTAAACCTTGTGGTAAGGTGTTCTTGTGTTTAGTGAAAATCTAGGAAGGTGTCCTCGAAGACTGGAGTAGGTTGTTTTAAACGAACAAGTATAAAAATTTCAGGTGTTCTTACTTTTCAGCACTTTCACTTTCAGTTCCTGTTTTCTGTATTGTTTTCATAGCCATAGGAAAAATAGCAAACGTTTTTCAAAAATCATAAAACTTTGCAGAAACATAGCACACGTCCTTGCTTTCATTTGGCACAATTTTCATCTTATTTGGATAAGTATAAGTCAGTCAAACATTAATAGTTCTTTGACTAGTGCAATCAGATTTTCAGATCTGCAAATTTTGAGAACATCAACGTTGTTGACATACTTGCCAAGCGAATTTTGAAAAACTGTTTCAACCCTTTAAAGAACATATCCCAAGGGTCATATCATAAAATGTTCAGATCATTTGGAGTTGTAAAGTAATAGGAATAAATTTTTTATTTTGAGGAACAGTTTCTAGCAGATTTACACAATCTGAGTAAAGAACGTTTTTTCAAGGCCTTATGCTTTGAATTTTAATATGAAATTTTTATGATAAACATTGGAAAGTACTTTGTCACCAAATTTCACGATTTTTGGAGGTCTATAACTTAATCATCTAGTCAATTAAAAATTTGGTCTGAAAATAGAATCTGTTTTCAGAAGTGAGTTATTTGGTCCAAAAAGTTTTAAAAACCAATTTTTTTCACACCAATTATTCAACCCCTCTTTTAGTGGTGCTATACAGGTCCTACACAATCTCCTTAATATGTACACACGCACTTTATGTATTGGTTACTGGGTCACAAACCTCAAACGTACCTCAAGCATAACACACTCGTACTATTTCACACCTTCTTGTATTACAAAACCACCTCAAGTTTATACTTAGCCTTACGCATTCACACTTAACCTTTACAACTCAAATACACCTTGAAAACACTTGTATTTTATTAACCACAAAAAGGAATAAAGTATCTTAAATATATGGAGCACTTAATGTGTCAAAGAAAGCTTCCAGAACACTTGGAACGCCTTCAAGAGGCGCCTAATGTGACCTAAAGCGCCTATACTAGGCGTTCGAAGTATTCTGGAATACACTGGTACACATTGAATGCCTATATAAGGCGCTCAAGTGACACAGGGTGCTTTATGAGGTGTTCGAAGTATTCTGGAATGTGTTGTGGCACATCGAACGCCTACTTTAGACGCCTAATGTGACATTGAATGCCTAAAAGGGTGTTCCAAGTGTTCTGTCGATCCCCAAAACCTGCAGTTTTGTAGAAACTTCCTCCCTTCTTCTCCTCTCTTCACCCCTTTCACGTTAAACACCCCAAATTCAACTTATCATCTAACTCCATCAGGCATAGCACACAAATAACAAGGATTGATTCTTAAACATATCAAATCGCATCAACTCTAGGACTTCTTACACCCACATCTTCCGATATATCATCAAACTTTCCAACATAACAAATCTGCAACAACCCATCGTTCACCCTTCCAACCTTCTTCAAATCCTCTCAAATCGTCTAAGGCATAGTTAATAAACTTAATAATTTATAACAATACAACAATCATATCATGAATGGAACTTTTAGGGCATATTTAACAACGACCAAGTACAACATAGATATTCTCAGAATTTGGCCCAAAAGAACATGACTTTACTCAATCAACAGCAACAAATACATATAGTAGAGCAATAAACATAAATGCATCAAGATTACCAATGCGTGATCCAATTTTCTCTTTTTAGGAAAATAGAGCCTGTTGAATCAAAACTGCGTAAAGAGTATAGAAAGATCACTTGCCTTGATATATAGATAATCTTACAAGGGTTTGATGGAATTCTGGAAAGGATTGGACCTAGGTTGGCCGCAGTTTCTTCTTCTTCTTCCTTTCTCTCCTTCTTTTCCATGTTTCTTTTCCCTTCTTTCCTTTCTTTTTCCTCTCTTCCTTTCTTTTTCCTCCCAGCCGGTTCCTCCCTCTCTTTCTGCTTGTAACCGATGGTCTAATGGTCTAATGGGAAGTTATGCTCATTTGTGTAACTTCCCCATCATTTAATTGGGGAGGGGCAGTTTTGGTATTTTAACCTAATTTTCTTAATTCCAGCTTCTTAATTATCTTTCCACTTAACATTCATTTAACTAAGCCTTATAGACATATATAATTATCAAAATTATATTTTTTATCCGTTTTAGATTATTTAACACTAGACTCGGGAAAAACACAGGGTATGACAATGAGGCTGCCTACTGTCGAGGAATATAGCACATTGTCCATATATTCTGCTCCACATCCATCTTTGGTGACTTAGATTTCAACAACTTGAGTTGCCCTCTTAATGGCGTAATCCTTGGCTTAGCGTCTTAGATGAAAAATTGGTCCAACACCTTATTGATGTATTTTTCTTACGACAAGATCAACAAACATCCTACTCGATCTCGTAGAATACGCATGCCAAGGATTTGATTTGTTGGACCTAAGTACTTCATCTCGAACTCTTGCTCTGATTCTTGTTTCAACGTATCGATCTTGTTTATGTTAGCTCCCGCAACAAGCATGTCATTGACGTAAAACAACAAAATGATGTAGGAGCTGCTGAAAGACTTGAAATAACAACAGTGATTCATATATCCTCTCTTCAACTCTATGACTGCTCATGAATTTATCAAACTATTTATACCATTGCCTTGGAGCATGCTTCAAACCATATAGACTTCTATTCAATCTACACACGAGACCCTCCTTTCCTTTAACTTCGAAACCTTAGAGCTGGTTTATATACATTTCTTTTTCCATGTCACCATGAAGAAAAGACGTCTTCACATCAAGTTTTTCAAGATGGAGATTCTTGGCCGCCACTATGCTGAGAACTAACCGAATTGAGGTAAGCTCCACTATGTGTGAGAATATCTCGATGTAATCAAATAATTTGGATTTATGTTTAAGGAAATAAACTCATACTTTTCGAGTGGAATCGTCGATCAAAGCCACATAATATCTTGAATCTCTTTGTGATTGTACCGAGGCTGTCCCCCACACGCCTGTGTGCAAAAGTTCCAGCCTTCATCCTTTGCGTTCTCGGTCACCTTCTAAAAAACTCAACCGTTTTGTTTGCCAAATACACAATCCTTGCAAAATCCATTTCCACCGTGAGCATGCTCTGCAACAAGCCTTTAGAGGCCAATACTTTCAGCCTTTATCACTCATATGTTCGTTTCTGTTGTGCTGCAAAATTGGACTAGTTTTGGCCCCTATTGTTGCCATTAGGTTCGCATAAGTTTGGTCAAGTAAAGTGTCCCCCTCTTGGTTTCTTGTGCTACAATCATGGCACCCTTGGCGATTTTCCAGCACACTTCTCCAAAATTGACTTTGTATTCCTCATCATCTAATTGACTTATAGAATTTATATCCTTCTTCAATCTGGAAATATATCAAATATCACGCAATGTCCATCTTATGCCATGCCTCGACTTGATGTTGACATTGCCATTGCCTGTAATCTCCAAAGGCTTTCCATCCACTAGAAACACCTTTTCATATTTTTCGGACACGAAATCTTTCATCAATTCTTTACATGAGGTTGAACGGAATGATGCACATGAATAAAAAATCCATGGCTCGATGGGGCTTTCGACACAAAAGACTAGAGCATTGTCAGAATCCTCCTTTGTCGTCTTATTCATAGAACTCTGCATGTCTCCCTTCTTCCTCATCTTATTTGTCTTCTTGCAATCGTGCTTCAAGTGGCCCTTCTTTCTATAATTCCAACACTCCGTCTCAGTTTCATTTCCAGGCTTGCTGCATCCCTTGAATTTTCTTTCTTGACTATCCATTCATTGGTTGTCTCGACCTCTTTGAATGGTTAAGGCTGATCCACCTCGTTTGCCTCAATCATTCCTGCGAATTCCCTTGCTAATGACGTGGTCAAGAACATAGTTGAGGGTCAGCCCTTCTTGACTTGAGATCACCTCTATGGTTGTAGCACCCCGCTCCCAAACCCTAACATCGTGAACAGTGCACCCGCCGTATCTCGCTAAGGAGAATACAAGGCGTCGAATTAATTTCTTACATGTCAGAAATGACGTAGAAATTTTTCTTGTGGAAACGTAAATCACAACTTAAATTAAACTCAAATAATCGTCATTACATTACTGAATGAAAATTCTGATAATAAAGGTAATAAAGAAGTCTGTTAAAAATCCCCAAAGTATAAATAAGAAAAACAGCTGCATAGTCCCCTTGTATCCTAGATGCAGCTATCAGCCAGCCTACTCCACTATGTCTGTCCCATCCTCAACAAAGATGTGCTCGTAGTCGTCATCCAGCTCACCTGGGAAGTAGGGGTGAGTGACAAGAAATCACCCAGTAGATGCCCGCCTCAAACCAATACAAAACGTGCATATTGAAATGATATAACCACATAGCACATAAATATCATATAACATGCATAGAAGAAAGTAAATGCGGTAAGTAAAGCACTCCACATGAAAATGCGTAAGTACGTGATGCATGCTCCATCCACGTGTCACACGCAACAAGAATCATGTCACACAATATGCCCCTAGACCTATATGCAATGCATGATCCCAGGATTGACTGGATGCCTATAGCCTGTACACTACAATCCACCCTGACGGATGTCCGTGGCCCGTACACCACGATCCACCCTGACCGATGCCCGTGGCCCGTACACCACGATCCACCATAACCGATGCCCATGGCCGTACACCATGATCCACCATGACCGAGTACCCATGGCCCATACACCATGATCAACTCCACTTGAGCGTCTGAGGCCCGTACATCTTAACCCACTCCAAATGCAAATGCACGTGCCATGAATGCAACAACAAAGTCGCCTGGGCCCGTACACCCATCCTCAGCATCTCTGGAAATTAATATTTGGGTTCGTAAAATTTTCAAATATTGAAAATTTGTTATTTAGCATCACTCTTATTTTTCTTAGCTTGTATTAATTTTCTAGAATTTTCTACTAATTTTCTCTATTTTTTCCTTATTAAATTCTATTTATTACTAATTATTTTTAATTACTTATATTTACCAAAAATCAGAAATTAAGTGGAACTAATTTAATTTTAATCTTTTATACTTTCTGGAATTTATTTAGAATTTTCTAATAATTAAATATATTTTTTTTTGTAATTTTAAACTAATTTTAATTAATTATTTATTATTTATTCATTTCAGAAATTAATTTTCAGATTTTTATTAATTTCCGATTTGGGCCGACCTGCTGCCCTGGTCTGATCCGCTGGCCATCCGGTCTGGTCCAGCAGCCTGGCCGGTCCAATAGTTTTTTTTCTTTTTTTGTCTTTTTCTTTTATTATTAAATTCTATTTTCTTCTAACCTTAATAAAATCTTCGTTTTAACTCCAATTGACCTTAAACCAGTTGCGTTGGACTCGTTATAACAAGACACATCTTTTGAAAGTGGAAACGTCAGCAGGTGTCCGGATGCGCCGTCAGGAGCCGCACGTGGGCCCCACGCGCCACCCTCTGAAACGCGTACGTCAGACCTATTTTGTCGACTTCCAACCTAATTCCAATCTATTCCGGGATAGATGAACCTATTCTAAGGCCAAAACGCAATTTTAAAGAACCCTAAGTGTGAAAATGTTCAAACTTTTGATTTCATTCAAGGGTGTTTCCAATCCGAATCACAACTACCAGGAATTTCAATACACACGCACATACACATACAGGCATAAACAACATATCTCATGCTTTCTTATATAAAACAAAATAGAATTCACATATTAAACAAATAAAAACAACGATCACACTAATATACCATTAAAGCATGCATGAATCATACCCATTTGAGGGGAAAAGAGGCACCTACCTTGGAAAAATGATTAATTTACGTAAAATAAAGAGAAAGGTGGAATTTTGGGAAGAATGGCTAGCCCCTTTCTTCTTCTTCTTCTTCTTCTTCTTCTTCTTCTTCTTCTTCTTCTTCTTCTTCTTCTTCTTCTTCTTCTCTCTTTCCTTTTCTTTCCTCTCCTCTCTTAGCTTGAAACATTTTTTTTGTTGTTGTAGCTGACGTTTAATTTAGTTGGGGAAAGGGAAAGGAGTCGTTTATGATGAAGGAGGGGAGATTCTTCTTCTTCTTCTTCTTCTTCTTCTTCTTCTTCTTCTTCTTCTTCTTCTCTCTTTCCTTTTCTTTCCTCTCCTCTCTTAGCTTGAAACATTTTTTTTGTTGTTGTAGCTGACGTTTAATTTAGTTGGGGAAAGGGAAAGGAGTCGTTTATGATGAAGGAGGGGAGAGAAGTTAGGTAGGGAAGGGATTTGGGGAATAGGATTTGATTAAATTTGATTAGATTTGATTAGTTTAAATTTACCCTTTTAGATTTCAATTATAACCAAAAGTTATCCATTAACCATCACCCCTATCTACACGTCACACACATCACATAAATATACATATGTATTACTTATTTACTTTTTTACCTTTATTTATTATTATTATTATTTTTAAAAAAATCACGGTTGTAACAATGGTAGTCGATCAACTATCCGGCATAGAGATCAAAAAGCAGTTTGTAAGCAACTCATCATCCAAAGAGTACGCGATTGCATTTAGTTGGTTCAAAATTTGGTTGAATTCGGCCACATGCTCGGTCACAAAGACGTCATCGGGCATTTGCAATCGAAACAATCTCTAAAGGAGATGAATTTTATTCGAACTTGACGGCTTCTCGAACAAATCAGGTAGCCGCTTGATGATGCCGGACGTTCTGGTCTCATTAGCAACGTGTGAAGCCACATCCATCGACATAGTGTTGCAGGTAAGTCTAAGCACTCAACGATCTAATTTCTTCCACACCTTCTCCTCCATGTTCTCGGGTTTGTGCTCCAACATTGTGTCTTCCAACTGCTTTGCATAGAACATATTGGTTATTTGTAATTTCAAATAATTAAAGTGTTTTCGATCAAAACATTGAATTATTCACCTTGACGTCCTTCACGTTGATCGCCCAACACAAGCTCTGATACTAGTTGCTAGTAAACCGAGAGCACACACAAGAAATAAACGAACAACAAAGCAAAGAATACAATACGAAGAACACGAATATTTCTGTAGAAAAACCAAAGTCGGCCGGCGCAAAAACCGCATACACATAGCCGGCCCCTTATGCTTGTATTTATAGGAAAATTTTACAATGCAATTACAAGGAAATCAGACATTGAGTACAACTAGGAAGAAACATAAAAAGGGAGATAAGGATAAGAATCCTATATGATATCAAATACTTAATCCTATTGTAAATTCTACTCCAAAAATTTGTCTTTGTCGTAACTGGTCTGAGATTAAACGTGTAGTTAAGAAAGGAAGATAGAGTAGAAAAAAAAAGATACAATATGGATATTCAGAGACGATAATTATTTGTAAATCTAAATATGTTTGTTCTTTCTTTTGCACAAGATCGGTATGCATACCATGAAGTGGAAATAACTAACCACCCCCACCCCTCCCCCCTTCCCCCATAAAAAAGGAAAATAGAATGAAAACCTGACCCACTATGTGCATGCATATACCACATAGAGATAGGGTATATCCGTATATAAACACTCTGACTTCTATCCGTGCTGGTGTTGCTTTAATGTACAAGTGACATGCCACAAAATACCTAATTCAACCCCTTCTAGCAAATAAAGATTTTATGAAAAAACTGGAATAGTTATTCTCTTTCTTAACGGAAAGCCGTATAAAAGTTTAATTGTATGTATTAAGTATATTTAATAGCGATATTGCTGTCGTAATGGGCTAATTTGTATTCTAAAATAGTCCCACAGTAGCGCCCTGCCGGCCTTCATTCCCTTCTTTTTTTTTCTTTTTCCTCTCGGACACAGGCTTTTTATCTTTTGAGGTCGTTACACACTCGGGTACAAATGAGCCGAGTCTGTTCATGAATTACTTATGCTCAGCACGTTGAATGTTTGTTCGAAATACAGTTTCATCGAACTTGAACCGAGTTCGAGCGGCTCGTCTATAATTACGCGTTGAGCTCGAACAACCTACTGCTTTGATGCGAATGGTTCATGAGTCTTATCGAGTCTACCTTACCGAGCTGAGTTCGAACAACTCATTTGTAGTTACACAATGGTAATATGCAAAATGTCAAAATCAAGCGTAAGGGCAAGTATGCTTGATTGCACAAATGAAAAAAGAGAATAATCGAGCCGAGTACGAACATATCTGAAAATGAAACGACCCAATCCGATCATCTTTAAGTCATTCTTGAGCGATTTTGAGTTTATATATTATTTTGTAACATTCTCGGCTCGTTAAAATGCTTCACTCGACTAGGTTCGTTTGCATCCCTATCCCCTTCGTCTCAAAAATATAGTCACAATTGACTTTTTAACATAGTGCAAATATCCATTATGTTGAAAAATCAACTGTGATAACATTTTTGGGACAAATAGAATATAATACCAGGAAGGACACTGGCCCGTACATAATCTGGAGAGAAATTGCTATTTTCACTCTGTTGGACAAAGACAATACTACACTTATAATACAAAGTGCACTTTGTAATTTTAAAAATTATCGATTTTTCATGTACACCGTGATCCAGGTGTATATTACACCTATATCACACACCGCAATCCTAGCGCATAATAAAATTTATGGTTGAACTTTCAATAAAATTTATATTTGGAATTACTATATATAGAGATCCCGATATACACCACAATGTGATAAGATGTCATACACACCGGGATCTTGGTGTGAACATACATCAAAGAAGACAATTCTTGTCAATATATGTCACTACTTCACTTGATGAACTAGTTTAGTTCATTAATGGTGGCACCTGAAAAAAGTTCAAACACATTAAATGTTTGTCATTTGATGTAAGCTTTAAAGCTTCATGGCTTGTTAGTACAGCAACATTATATATGAACTATATAAGACAAGTTATATGCAATATGTCATGCACACGTTTAAATCATGTATTTTGAAATCACTCAAACTTCTTTTTCTCTACAATCTCCTCCTTTTGATGATTTTCAAAATAACCTATAATCATGATATAAATCTTATCGCTCCCCCTTCATTTATGCAATCAGTATCTCTCTCCCCCTTAAGTCATGCATTCTCTCTCCCTTTATTTTGGAAAGTCAATCAAAATATGCCTGTAAATATGGAAAGATAATCAAATCAAATTAGCAGAAATCATGCCTAATTTAGAAAGAAGGTTTTTGTACGTAGCTTGATTTAAGGCTTTAGTAAAGATATCCGCTACTTGTGCTTCTGTGCGTACGTGATCTATGACGATATCACCATTATTTACGTGATCACGAAGAAAGTGATAGCTTACTTCTATGTGCTTGGCCTTAGAATGTAACACGGGGTTCTTAGATAGGTTAATTGCATTCATACTATCACAATATATCGGAATTTTATTTACGGTAATTCCAAAGTCCGAAAGTTATTGTTTTATCCATAGTAATTGTGTGCAACATAGACTAAGTGCCATGTACTCAGCCTCAGTAGTGGATAAAGCTACACTTGCTTGCTTTTTGGAAAACCATAAAATGAGTGAGTTTCCTATAAATTGGCAGGTGTCACTCGTGCTTTTTCTATCTATCTTACATCCACCGTAATCTGCATCAGTATAAGCATGTAAGTTAAATTCACAATCTTTATCAGACCAAATGCCTAAGATGGGTGTGTGCTTAATATATCGGAATATTTTTTTTACCGCATTATAGTGAGACACCTTAGGTTGACTTTGAAAACGTGCACACATGCATACACTGAACATGATATCAGGCCTACTAGCAGTAAGATATAGCAAAGAACCAATCATAGATCTATACAAGGCATTATCAAAATCTTTACCATGTTCATCTTTATCTAATTTAGTGGTGACACTCATAGGGGTGGGGGATGGTTTTAAATTCTCAAAATTGAACTTTTTAATCATGTCATTTACTATTTGGCTTGGCTTATACCTTTACTCGTTTGCTTAATCTGCAAGCCAAGAAAATAGTTCAGTTCGCCAACCATAGACATTTCAAATTCGGATTTCATGCAACTTTCAAAATCTTCAACAAGTTTATGAGAAGTAGAGCCAAAAATAATGTCATCAACGTAAATTTAAATAATAAGTAAATCCGATTTATCTTGTTTCAAAAATAATGTACTATCTATAGTACCTCGTTTAAAACCATTTTCTAAAAGGAAAGTAGCAAAACGATCATACCATGCTCTAGGTGATTGCTTTAGTCCGTATAGTGCCTTCTTTAGTTTGTACCGTGATCGGGATGTTTGAAATCTTCAAAACCGGGTGGTTGTTTCACGTATACCTCTTCTTGTATAAATCCATTTAGGAATGCACTTTTTACGTCCATTTGATAAAGTTTAAAATCTTT
The DNA here is from genome assembly GCA_036186865.1 of Eustoma russellianum. NCBI lineage: Eukaryota > Viridiplantae > Streptophyta > Magnoliopsida > Gentianales > Gentianaceae > Eustoma > Eustoma russellianum. The sequence continues at coordinate 10,933,805 of AP025066.1, read as the reverse complement.
CATGCAAGCAATGTCAAGTAAAAGTCGTATAGCTTCTAAACGTGCTACGGGTGCAAATGTTTCATCATAATCAATTCCTTCTTCTTGATTATAGCCTTGTGCTACAAGTCTAGCTTTATTTCTAACGACTTTTCTTTCTTCATTAATTTTATTTCTAAACACCCACTTTGTGCCTATTATGGTTTTATCTTGTGGTCATGGCACTAAATCCCATATGTCATTTCTAACAAATTGATTAAGCTCATCATGCATAGCATCAATCCAAGAGGAATCACTCAAAGCATCATGCACATTTTTGGGTTCAATTTCGGAAATCATAGCATGAAATTGATTTATTTCATCCGAAGTTATTCTTCTACGTGGCCGCACACCGTGAATGATATCACCTATAACGAGATCATGTGGGTGATCTCTATGCCATGTTGGTTGATTATTTTCTATGTTCTCATGCATTTCTAAGTGATCATGCATTTCTAGTGTATCATGCATATCATGCATATCAAACGTACCATCATCTTCATTCAACACGGGTTTCAATTCAAAATCATCATCATAGTCTTTATCTTTATCAATCTCACCAAATTCATTAAACTTCACATGAATAGATTTTGTGATTTGTCTAGTGAGAGAATCATAACATCTATATGCTTTTGAATTTACAGGATATCCAACAAAGATGCATTCAATTGATTTTGATCAAATTTATCTAAATTGTCTTTTGTATTTAAAACAAAACATTTGCATCCAAACACACGAAAATAGTCAATTTTAGGCATGCGATCATTTAGTATCTCATAAGGCGTCTTATTTATTTTCTTTCTAATGGATAAGCGATTTACTATGTAGCATGCACAGTTTACGGCTTCCGCCCACAAAAATCTAGGAAACTTATTCTCGCACAACATAGTCCTAGCAATTTCTTTTAATGTCCTATTCTTTGTTTCTACTACTCCATTTACTTGTGGAGTTCTAGGTGGCAAAAACTCGTGCTTAATTCCTTTTTCTTCGAAAAATAAAATCATATCCTTATTTTTGAATTCATCACCTCTATCGCTTCTTGTCTTTTTAACATTAACGCCATATTGATTTTCGAGTTGTTTTATCAATTTAGCAATTTCAATAGCACTATCATCCTTATGTGCAAGAAACAAAGTCCAAGTATAACGAGAAAACTTATCAACAATTACGCAAGCATAGTGACGTCCACCAAGACTCGTAGTGCGACTAGGACCAAACAAATCAATGTGTAATAATTCTAAAACTCTAGTCGTGCTTATTTCATTTTTAGGTTTTAGTGACTCACGTGTTTGTTTGCCTTTTATGCAAGATTCACACAACTGAAAGTTGTCTAAATCAAGTGTAGGCAATCCTCGTATAAGGTTCTTTTGTTGGAGTTTTTCTAGTGTAGAAATGCCAATATGTCCTAAACGTCTATGCCACAAATTTATGTTAGGTTCATTTGACATGAAACACTTAACTTTAGCGTCTAACATATCATCCATAGAAAGCGTAAAAATGTTTCCTTCTCGTTTTCCTTTTAAGACTGTTTCTCCATTTTTATTTATTATATTACAATATGGCTGAGTAGAGCACACATCAAAACCATTGTCAATGAATTGCGAAATGCTAAGAATAGGATAAGTTGCTTACCAAAAAGACATTGGAGATTTGAAGACTGCTTGGGTTTCCAATTGTACCTTTTCCGATGATCTTGCCTTCGTTGTTGACTCCAAAGGTCACGGATCCGCCTTTTGTGACCTTCTTTAATTTTGTGAACAAGCTCGGGTCACCCGTCATGTGTCTCGAGCAACCACTGTCAAGGAACCACTTTATAGATGATTCTTTTGATGTGTGGGCTCCCTACAATGTGTAAAGATGATTTAGGTACCCTTTTAATTTTGGGTCCTTACGGTACCCATACTTGGGTGATCCTTCTCGGTCTAGCAAATGGCAAGAATAGAGATGAAGGTGCAATGTAGTAAACATGTGGTGAGTGCACTTTGGGCCTTTGACCAAGAACTCCTTTATACTCATTATATATAGGACGTTTTTGATATGTCCTTGTGTTAGTGTGCATAGTGCATGATCTTGATAGATGAAATGAATGTCGTGTATGCATCACTTGTTTCTTCTCATATCTATATGGCACAAAATTGTAATTCGCATGATATGAAGAAGAAGTAAAACGAGAGGAGGAGGGGAGAGGGGGTCTTTGCGTCATCTTAGACGCCGTTTTTGGTTTTGGGGTGTCTACTTTCTTAGACACTACAAACTTGGTTTAATATATACTTCATTTGTTTCAATGTATACTAAACCTGTTTTATCACTATCATGCTATTGTGATAAGATAATACACTCTAGCATGTTAGATCCCGTATCAAACTGTTTCATCATTTTCTCTAAGTCTGTATTCCTTGATTTCAAACTTGAAATCTCGGATTTCATTTCCTTATTTTGCGTGGTCAATGATGAGATCTCTGTCTTTAATGTAGTAATGATGCATGATGACTCTTCCATTGAATCGTTTAATTGAGCGACAAGATTCTCGTTAGAAGATTCTAACGATTTCTTGTCTTCAATTAATCGCTTCTTTTCTTTCGCGAGGGTCTTAGTAAATTTATGCAATTCTAAGTACTGACTAAAAAGATCATCATAAAAAGGCTCAGAGTCATAATCAGAGTCAGATGATACCTCGTTTGATGCTTTGGACACAAAGCATACTTGTGCAATCTCCTCTTCAGTTTCAGTCTTGGAATCCGATGTATCACTCCAAGTAGAGGCTTTGAGAGCTCGTTTCCGTTGCTTAGGTTCTGAGACGAGTCTATTCTTGCTCCGTTCCTTGTCAGGGTATTTATTTGTTTGCTTTTCCTTATTAGGGCAGTCATATGATAGATGTCCAAGTTTGCCGCATTCATAACATTTAACATCTTTGTCGTTTGTCTTGTTCTTATTTCTTTTAGTCGAAGTAGCCTTATTTTTGTTTCTAAATGACTTTCTCATGAATTTTCTTAAACCTTTAGCCAATAGAATTAAGTCATCGTTATCCGATTCAGAATCACTATCATCTACGTGATCGGAAGCAGTAGAGACGTATTCATTTGATTTAAATGCAATAGCTTTACCTTGTTTTGATGATTCCGATTTCCTTATGGTGAGTTTGTTCTCATAAACCTTAAGTGATCCAATTAATTCTTCCATCTTAATTGACTTGGTTTCTTTGCTTTCTTCTATTGCCGTTACTTTAGGGTCCCACTCGGATGGAAGGCTTCGCAAGACTTTTTGTACCTTTTCCTGCATAGTAAAGGCTTTGCCAAGAGACTCAAGAGAATTGTAAATGTTAGTCAAGCGAAGATCCATATCAACGATAGATCCATTAGGTAATAATTTAAATGACTCGAGTGTGGACATAAGCATGTTTATCTTGGACTCTTTTACTTGACTAGTGCCTTCGTGTTTCATTTCGATTATTCTCCATATTTCTTGTGTACTAGAACAATTTGAAACATAACTAAATTCACTTTTACTTAGTCCATTTAAAAGTAATTGCATAGCCCTAGCGTTCATGCTTAGTCTCTTTTTATCCTCACTTGTATACTCTTGTCTAGGCTTAACGACTTCTAGTGTGACTCCATCTACGGTAGATAGCTTTGATGGAACAAAAGGACCATCTTCTATAATTGAACAAAGATCAATATCAATTGCCATAAGAAAAAGCTTCATTCTTAATTTCCATAGAATGAAAGACTCACCGTCAAAGAGAGGAGGCATTTGGCTCGACATACCTTCTTGTTCGGTTTTGAGATTTGTGGTTGCCATCTTGCTGAGATCATTGGATCCTTTGATGTGAGTGTTCCTGCGCTCTAATACCACTTGTAGGATCTGCAAGGCACCACTAGAAGGGAGGGGTTAAATAGTTGGTGCGGAAAATGTGGTTTTTAAAATAGTTTTGAACCAAGAACTCAACTTTTGAAAAAGGTTTCTGTTTTCAGGACTAGTTTTAAAACGTTTTTAAACCTAGGTTGCAGGTCTTCAAAAATTCTGAAATTTTGAGAGAACTTACCCTCAGATGTTATGAGTGTCTCCTAAAAATTTCAGATTTAAATTCAACCTCTAACCCCTTCAAAAATCGTTGGTGGTCAGATTGCGCAAATCTGCCAGAAACGGTAGACTGATTTGAAAAATTAATTTCTATTTGTACGTAACTCTAAATGCTCTGAAATTTTAACCACTAATCCCTTATAAGTTATATTTAAATGGGTTGAAATATTTTTGAAAAATTCTTTTGGGAAGTTAGTCAAATACAATCAAAGTCTCAACCTTTGCAAGCTTGAAAATCAGACTACACTAGTCTCAGAACTTTGAACGTTTGAATGACTTATACTTATCCAAAAGGGTTGAAACTTGCCCCAAAAGAACCTTAAAACGTGTGGCTATGTTTTCTCAAAGTTTCGTAATTTTTGAAATCCGTTTACTATTTTTACGAACATGATTAAAAAGGATAAACAGTGCTGAAACTGAAAGTAGATGCTGAAAGTAAATCACACCAATAACTTTATACTGGTTCGGTTATAAACAACCTACTCCAGTCTTCGAGGACACCTTCCTCGATTCACACTAATCACAAAACACAAAGAACACCTTACCACAGGGTTGATGGAGTTATACACCAACTCCAACCCTTTATAAACCTTGTATGTTGAATACAATGCACACGAACACCACCACCTTGCAAGTATAAGATTGATCACACCTTGATCAATATTTTACAATGATAAAGAATATGTGGTGGTCTATAAGAAGCCTATTCAAGTATATGAATGTAAGTACAATAGACTTTTAAGAAGATGAACGAAAGAGAGTGTAGAAGAAGAGGATGCTAGGCGTTTTTGCTCTTATGATTTGCAAGACTTGTTCTTGTTCTTGTTTTGCTTTTCTTCCTTCCTTTTTAACATGTGTTGGCCGCCCCCCTTGGGTGCTCTTCCCCTCTTGAAAATTATCTTCTAAGTCCTTGGAAGAATATGTGGCATCATTGTGACATGTCTTTGCTTACTTGGCATCTCCTTATTGGATGATCATTAAGCTCTTGCTTACTTGACACTCATTAATTGGTTGGATGTTGTCATCACTTGATGACTAGGAAAATCTGAGAATACCACTTAAAACATGTGTCAAAATCATCATAAAATAGTTACCAAAACTTCCAAGATCATCACATAAATTAAGCAAGACAATTTTCTCCAAAATACCATGTAGAAATCGGCCATAATGAGTCTTGCACATGCTGAAATTTCAGCATGTGTAACATTCACTTTTTGTTCAAATTATTGCCTATTTTGCATTGCTTTAATTCAAGAAATCAATCACCATTTAGTATAAGACATCTTCCTCAATTTTGGAATAAAAATTTATCATCTACAAGGCCTAAAAATCGGCCATATACATTTCAACATGTGTGATATTCAAATATATCACAACTTTAATTCCATAACTTATTTAAAATGCTTCCAAATTATCTTCCAATTAATCCACCTTAATCAAGAAGTAAAATATACATCATAAGTTACAAAAATCGGCCAGCCTATAATGCACATGCTGAAATTTTCAGCATGTGTTACAAATGTGACATAAGTTTGAATTGTTACCTTGTGTAGCTCCTTCCTTTATGTCATCGACATTGTATGCTTCATTATTGACCAATCAATATTCCAACAAGGCTCCACATAGGCTCCAACAAGCTGTTTTAGGCGTGTAACATATATTGTGCATGTGCTGAATTTTATTTTTGAAACCTTTGTAAAATAGTGCACATTTAATAATACACACATGGTATATTCCAATCAGCCCTTAATTGAATTTTCTAGAACACTTTGAGATGTATTAAATATGTAAAAAGTTTCTAGATACATGTTGTACGATGTGCCAAAAATGTTCCATGTGTCGTGTACGTAGAAAACCGAATTTTCGATGTTTATCGATTACCCGATTATTCTCTAATTAAATTCCAAATTTTTGCACATGTCATATATATTATGTTACATATAATATACATAAATTAAACTTTAATATTCAGCTCATAAGGCTGATTAAAGTGGCGCCTAGACATGTGACAAAATTGAAATTGGAATCTCCACAATTTGGCCTTAATGTGGGGTGATTTGTGTGTGCCAACATGGAATGATTTTATGGCTGCACATAACATGTAGGCCACGAAATTTATGGCTATTTTTGAAGTGTAGGGGCTGTCCATCTATTAATTTCATGCACGTGACACGTTGGCAAAGTTTCGGTATTTGCCCGATATGACAATTTTTGGTTTAGAACCTTTTAACGTGTCGTATTTAATTTGTTATCACCATGACTTATATCATATGATATAAGACCTGAATATACTCATAAATATGAGTTAAGTATGGTGATGTGACATTAACGTACGTACGTAAAATATATAACGTGTCGGTAGTACGTTGGAATAAATGTGTATGTGTCTGTTTTCAAAAAATCTGATGAAACATATAAAATAAATGTTTCATATATATATATATATATATATATATATATATATATGTATATATATGTTAAGGCGTGTATAAATGTGTGGGGAGGAGAGTGGAAGACTTTCCTTTCTTCACCTTGTTGCCTTTGTGCCTTGTCCAAATATTGCTTCCTTTAATGAACTACTTAGTTTAATTAACTAAGTACTTTACTTAATGAACTAGTTTAGTTCATTAAGGGTGGCACCTGAAAATAGTTCAAACACAACAAATGTTTTCTATTTGATGTAAGCTTTAAAGCTTCATGTCTTGTAAGTACGGCAACATTACGTATGAACTATATAAGGCAAGTTATATGCAATATGTCATGCACACGTTTAAATCATGTATTTTGAAATCACTTAAACCCCTTTTTCTCTACAACCATCTATCTGTGTAATGTGCAAAACTCATGGTAACGATGAATGAGTTTCCAAACTAGCTATTCTGGTAGCCGTGGCCTATAATCTTCTCGGTGACCATACTTGGCATGCATATATCGACTCCATAACTTATTGTGGTGATGATAATGCCACTAAATGCGACCAGAATAAGCATCCTGCAGATGACGAAGATCACGAATGTCCAAGCCACCTTCGGACCTAGGTGACTGTATCTGAGGCCATGATACCCAATTGACGTTTATGACCACAATAGGATTGAGCCATTTTCCGTTCAATAATTCTAATGACCGACTTAGGTAAACCACCAGCTGCCATAATGTGCAATGGTAAGGAGGAAAGTACATACCACAAAAGAACTAAATGTTTTGCTTGTGATAATAGCATGCCGTGCCAACCATTTAAATGGCTGTCAATGTGCTGTAAAAGTGTGGTGCAGTAACGGGCTCTATTAATTCCCTTATGCAATGAAGACCCCAAACACCGAAATGCGAGACCAGAAGAGCGCATGTCCAACGTTGTTTCTAATCATATTCTACGCACTAAAGGTACATTAGCCAAGGGAATAAACCGACTTTACTGTAATTCACTTTTTGCCCAGAGGCAGTCTCATACCTCTGAAGAAAGTCCCGAAACGCTGTAAAATTGGGAATTGTCCCTTTAGCACCTGTATAGCATCACTAGAAGGGGGGGTCGAATAGTGGGTGTAGAAAATTTGGTTTTTAAGAACTTTTGAACCAAAAACCTCACTTCTGAAAACAGTTTCTGTCTTCAGATTCTGATTTGAAATAACTAAATGACCTAGTTACAGACCTCCAAAAATTATGAAATTCAAAGAGAATCTACTATTAGATGTTCTGAGTATCTCATAAAAATTTCAAATTAAAACTTCACTCCTAACCCCTTGAAAATATGTTTTTTGTTAGATTGAGTATATCTGCCAGAAACAGTAATCCGACTTGAAAACTTTATTCCAATTAATTGGTGACTCCAATTGGTCTGAACATTTAATGACAAGACCCTCAAGATATGTATTTTAATAGGTTGAAACAGTTTTTGAAAATGCCTTTGGGAAGTATATCAATCACATTGATGTTCTCAACCATTGCAACTTTGAAAATCAGATTGCACTAGTCTCAGAACTATTCACGTTTGACTGACTTATACTCATCCAAATGCATTGAAACTTGCGCCAAATGAAAGCTAGGAATGTGACTATGTTTTTGCAAAAGTTTATGATTTTTGAAATTCTTTTGCTATTTTTACTATTGTAATGAAATTGATGCAGAATGCTGGAAACTGAAAGTAAAGTGCAGTAAAATAAAGACACCAAAGATTTTATACTGGTTCGGTTAAATCAACTTACTCCAGTCTTTGAGGACACCTATTCGGTTATCACTAAACACCAAAAACACCTTACCACAAAGGCGACTGGATTTACACACTAACTCCACCCTTTTACAAACAACACAATCGAGCAAACGAATCACGGACACCACCACCGATTGACTGAAGGTTCGATCAGACCTTGATCAACATTTTACAGCAATGAATAAATGTGGATGGTATATTCAAAGCCTATACAATATTTAGAATATATGAACAATAGGTTTGAGAGAAGAAGAAGAAGAAAGAAAAGGAGAAGAAGTAGTTTACTTCTTGCACTTGAGAGAATAAGAGTTGTGGTCTTCACTTTGTTTGCACTACTTGTATTCCTTTTGAATCAAGCTTGGCCGCCCCGTAGGGCTTCTTTTCTTCCTTGAGAATTCTCTTTAATGCCCTTGGAATATTACCTTGTGTACAGATGACACCATCTTGCTCACCTGGCACACTATGATTAGAATGATGACTTGACCTTGCTTACTTGTCACTTGATGATTGGTCCAACTTGGCATCATTTAATGAGCTGTAAAATCTCAAAGAGAAACTTAAAAAACATGTGCTCAAATGTGGTCAAAAAATTACTATACAATCACACATTAATCCCCTTCAATTTTGGAATAAAATTAAAGACAAAAATGCTCCAAAATTCGTCCATAATAAACATGTGCTGAAATTTTAGCATGTGTTGTATTTTGAATTGTTTCCTTGTGTATTGCCCTCTTCAATGTCACCAATAATGTGTGGCTTATTTTTCACCAATTAAAGTGCCAAATAAGCTCTACCTAGGCTCCAACAAAGCTGAAAATTGAGTGTGAAATTCCTGCACATGTGCTGAATTTTCTTTTAGTAAGCTTTGTCAAAAAAAGCACAATATTTACACATATATGGTAAATTGCAATCAGCCCTAATTTGAATTTTCTAGAACACTTTAACATGTCTTGAATGTGTAAAAAATATCTAGATAAATGTTACATCTCATGCAAAAAATGTTCCATGTGTTGTGTTCGTAGAAAACCGAATTTTCGACTTTCGTCGATTATGCGATTTTTATCCGATTAAATTCAAACTTTTTGCACATGTCATATATGTTATGTCACACATAATAATCATAAGATAAAGTTTATATTCAGCTCTAATGGCTGATGGTATAGGCGCCCCATGTGCTTAAAAGAATTGAATTTGAAATCTCCACAAATTTGGCCAAAATTGTGGGTGATTTGTGTGTGCCAACATGGAATGCTTTAGTGGCTGATTTGAACATGTGAGCCACGAAATGTTTGGCTATTTTTGAAGTATATGGGCTGGCCATCTTTATATGGCAAGTATGTCACACGTCGGTGAAGTTTCCGTAGTCACCCGATACGACAATTTTCGGTTTATGACCTTGTAACGTGTCGTTATAATTTTTTCATCGCCATGATTTATATCATATGATGTAAGATCTGAAAAACTCATAAATATGAGGTGTATATAGTGGTGTGATGTTGACGTACGTTTGTGATATATGTAACATGTCAGTAGTACGTTGAAATATATGTGTATTGTGCCTTTTTAACAAAAATATAAATATATATATATATAATATAGATATATGGCGTGTGAAGAAGAATAGGGAGGAGACTTTCCATTTCCAATTTTGTTGCCATAAAGCTTTGTCCAAATATGTCTCCATATAATGAACTAGTTAGTTCATTAACTTAAGTACTTTACTTAATGAATTAGTTTAATTCATTAATGGTGGCATCTGAAAATAGTTCAAAGACAACAATTGTTTGCCATATGCTGTAAGCTTTAACGCTTCATGGCTTGTTAGTACGGCAACAATATATATAAACATATGAAGATGTATATCACATAAACATGTTAAATAATAAATTTGTCATGCATTTCTTAAACTCGTACTATTTAAATCATGCATTTGTAAATCATTCAAAAACTTTTTCTCAAAAATCTCCCCCTTTTGATGATTTACATAATAACATTGGTTCATGATTTAAATTTCATCGCTACCCCTTCAATTATGAACAAATTTTAATTTTAAATTTTGAATTTCATATCGTCTTTGCGCTCCCCTTAAATCATGCTTCTCTCCCCCTTAAATCATATTTTTCTCTCCCCCTTTATTTTGTAAATGGCATTAAAAGTACATGTAAGAATGTAAAGATATAACAATTTATAGCATATAGAAATCATGCATTTAAAGTGCGTTCCTAAGGGTTATTGATTCAAACCTTTGCAAATGTACCTTTGGTAACCCAAACTTCCCTGACCTTTCTCGGTCTTCCCAAAGATAAGAAAAGAGATGAAAAAGCAATATAATAGATATTCAGTGCAAATCCGTTTGGCCTTTGGCCGAGAATACCATCACGCCCATGATAAGATTTTTTATATGCATTTTTGTTAGTGTGCATGGTGCGTAATGCATTTGTATGATATGGCTGTTGCATATGTATCAATGGTTTCCTTTCATATCTATATGGCACATGATTGTATTTTGTATGATATGAAGAATAAGGAGCACGATGAAATGAGATGAGTGGTGTACTAGTCTTCTTCTTAGGTTGTATAGTTGCATGCGGTTTCTTAGATGAAGATAAAATAATTTTTGTAGCCTTATTTTGTACTTTATTCTCTTCAACATATCCTACTCCGTTTTATCATTTTCATGCTTCTGAGAAGAGATAAGACGATCTAGCATACAAGTACCCATATCGAATTGTTTTATCGTCTTTTCTAGATCTTTGTTTCTTGATCTCAAATCTGAGATCTTGGCTTTCATTTCAGTGTTCTCCGTTGTCAAAGATGAAATTTCAGACTTTAATGAATTTATCATGCAAGATGACTCTTCTTTTGAATCGTTTAATTGAGATACAAGATTTGTGTTAGAAGATTCTAACAATTTCTTATCTTCAATTAACCGTTTCTTTTCTTTTGCAAGAGTCCTAGAAAACTTATGTAATTCAAGATATTCAACATACAAATCATTATAAGACAGTCCGAAATCCAAATCAGAATAAGAATTTGCCTCATTTTTAAAAAGTGGAGGCATTTGGCTTGACATACCTTTTTGCTCGATTTTGTCGCCAGTGGATGCTGTCTCACAAAGATTGTTATATCTTCTAGAAGTGAGTGTACCTGCGCTCTGATACCACTTCTAGGACCTGTATAGCACCACTAGAAGGGAGGGTTGAATAGTGGATGCGGAAAATTTGGTTTTTAAAAACTTTTGAACCAAAAACCTCACTTCTGAAAACTGTTTCTGTTTTCAAATTCTGATTTGAAATAATCAAATGACCTAGTTACATACCTCCAAAAATTATAAAATTCGGTGAGAATCTACTCTCAGATGTTTTGAGTATCTCATAAAAATTTCAAATTAAAACTTCACTCCTAACCCCTTGAAAATACGTTTTTGTTCAGATTGTGCAAATCTGCCAGAAACAGTACTCCGACTTGAAAATTTTATTCCGATTAATTGGTGACTCCAAATGGTATGAACATTTAATGACAAGACCCTCAAGATATTTATTTTAATGGGTTGAAACATTTTTTGGAAATGCCTTTGGGAAGTACGTCAATCACGTTGATGTTCTCAACCTTTGCAACTCTGAAAATCAGATTGCACTAGTCTTAGAACTATTCACGTTTGACTGACTTATACTTATCCAAATAAGTTGAAACTTGCGCCAAATGAAATATAGGAGGTGTGGCTATGTTTCTATAAAATTTTATGATTTTTGAAATTCGTTTTCTATTTTTACTATTGCAATGAAATTGATGCAGAATACTGGAAACTGAAAGTAAAATACAGTAAAGTAAAGACACCAAGGATACTATACTGGTTTGGTCAAATCAACCTACTCCAGTCTTCGAGGACACCTTTCTCAGTTATCATTAAACACCAAAAACACCTTACCACAAGGGTGACTGGAGTTACACACTAACTCTACCCTTTTACAAACAACACAATCGTACAAACGAATCACGGACACCACTACGGATTGAATGAATGTTTGATCATACCTTGATCAACCTTTTACAACAACGAATGAGTGTGGATGATATATTCAAAGCCTATACAATATTTAGAATATATGAACAATAGGCTTGAGAGAAGAAGAAGAAGAAAGAAAAGGAGAAGAAGAAAGTAGTTTACTTCTTGCACTTGAGAGAATAAGAGTTGTAGTCTTCATTTTGTTTACACTACTTCTCTTCCTTTTTAATCAAGCTTGGTTGCTCCCTAGGGCTTCTTTTCTTCCTTGAGAATTCTCTTTAATGCTATTGGAAGGTTGCCTTGTGTAGAGATGACACCATCTTGCTCACTTGGCACACTAGATTGGAAGGATGACTTGACCTTGCTTACTTATCACTTGATGATTGGTCTAACTTGGCATACTTTAATGAGCTGTAAAATCTGGAAAAAAAACTTGCAAAACATCTGCTCAAATGTGGTCAAAACATTACTATACAATCACACATTAATCCCCTTCAATTTTGGAATAAAATTGAAGACAAAAATAAAAATGCTCCAAAATCCGTCCATAATAAACAACATGTGCTGAAATTTCAGCATGTGTTGTATTTTAAATTGTTTCTTTGTGTATTGTCCTCTTCAACGTCACCAATCATGTGTGGCTTATTTTTCACCAATTAAAGTGTCAAATAAGCTCCACCTAGGCTCCAACAAAGCTGAAAATGGAGTGTGAAATTCCTGCACATGTGCTGAATTTTCTTTTAGTAAGCTTTGTCAAATAATGCACAATATTTACACATATATGGTAAATTGCAATCAGCCCTAATTTGAATTTTCTAAAACACTTTAACATGTCTTGAATGTGTAAATGTTACATCTCATGCCAAAAACGTTCCATGTGTTGTGTTCGTAGAACACCAAATTTTCGACTTTCGTCGATTATGTGATTTTTCTCTTATTAAATTCAAACGTTTTGCACATGTGATATATCTTATATCACACATAATGATCATAAGATAAAGTGTATATTCAGCTCTAATGGCTGATGGTATAGGCGCCCCCCATGTGCTTAAAAGAATTGAATTTGAAATCTCCACAAATTTGGCCTAAATTGTGAGTGATTTGTGTGTGTCAACATGGAATGCTTTAGTGGCTGATTTGAACATGTGAGCCACGAAAGGTTTGGCTATTTTTGAAGTATATGGGCTGGCCATCTTTATATGGCAAGTACGTGACACGTTGGTGAAGTTTCCGTAGTCACCCGATATGACAATTTTCGGTTTATGACCTTGTAACGTGTCGTTATAATTTTTTCATCACCATGATTTATATCATATGATATAAGGCCTGAATATACTCATAAATATGAGGTGTATATAGTAGTGTGACATTGACGTATGTTTGTGATATATGTAACGTGTCGGTAGTATGTTGAAATATATGTGTATTGTGCCTTTTTAACAAAAATATAAATATATAAAATATATATATATGGCGTGTGAAGAAGAATAGGGAGGAGACTTTCCATTTCCAATTTTGTTTCCATAAAGCTTTGTCCAAATATGTCTCCATTTAATGAACTAGTTAGTTCAATAACTTAAGTACTTTACTTAATGAACTAATTTACTTCATTAATTGTGGTACCTGAAAATAGTTCAAAGACAACAATTGTTTGCCATATGATGTAAGCTTTAACGCTTCATGGCTTGTTAGTACGGCAACGATATATATAAACATATGAAGCATGTATATCACATAAACAAGTCAAATAATAATTTTGTCATGCATTTTGTAAACTCGTACTATTTAAATCATGCATTTGTAAATCATTCAAACACTTTTTCTCAACAGTCCATTGTAAGAACACCAATAATTCATCCGCATACGCAAGGTGAGAAATATGAAATGGTATGTGGCCCAATAGAAATGGATGAATCCATCCGGCAGCAACATGAGCATTTAATCCTCGGCCGAAACCTTCTGATGCTAATATAAAAAGTAGTGATGAGAGTGGATCGCCCTGTTTAACTCCTCGCGTAGGATGGAAAAAACCACTTTGAACCCCATTGATTAAAACCGATAACCGAGTACTAGAAAAATGATTTATGATAATCTGAATAAAAAAGGAAGAGAATCCAAAACGTGCTAACAATACCTCCAAATATTTCCAACTTACCCGATCAAAAGCTTTCATCATATCCAACTTCAAACATAATTGATTTCGTCCTCGATCCAACATATGAATCATCTCCCTAGCTAATAACACTTGAGATGAGATGTCATAGCCTTTAAGGAAGCCCGTTTGTTCCAGAGAAATTAACTTATGGAGCAAAGCATTTAGTCTTGTGGCAATAATCCGCGTGCATACTTTACTGAGAAAATTTGACAAACATATCGGACGGAAATCACTAAATGTACGAGGTGCAGCATATTTAGGGATCAAAACAATTAACGAACTAGCCGTCACAGTTGGCTGTGGAATACCCAGGAAGAACTCTTGGACCACCATAACCAAATCATGCTTAATATTATCCCAGTAAGCACGAAAAAATGTACCATGAAAGCCGTCTGACCCAGCTGCACTTTGCGGATCCAAATGCCAAACAGCCTCCTTTATCTCCGACACATGTGGCATTCTTATGAGGGAAAGATTGTCATCGAATGTTACAATGGAAGGGATATGCTCCAAAATTTGCTCATAGCCTCCTGTGTGTTCCTTGGTGAATAAAGTCGTATAGTACGAAACAGCCTCATATTGTATAGTTTGTTGCGTATCACATAAAACATCAGAAGAGGTATATATTTGTTGATTGCGAAGCTGACAATGACGTCCTTTGACTATGGAATGAAAATAATTGGTGTTTGCATCCCCATCTCGTACCCAGCGCAGGCGAGCCTTCTGCTTCCAGAACTCAAACTCATACATGGAGCTAATATATATTCATCTTTTGCTTTATGATATAATGTACGAAGGATGTCCTGGCATCCGCATCAAATGCTTGCTCTGCACGTCTCATATTCGCCTCAGCTTGCGCCAGGCGGTCAAAAATATTTCCAAAGATATGTTTATTCCATTGTTGTATATTATGTTTTAGGCGACATAACTTTCGATAAAATCCATACATTTTGCCTGTTTTTGGATAATTAGCCCATGAGTCCTTGACGTAAGCATAAAAGTCCGGATGAGACAACCAAGCATCCAAGAATCGGAATGAACATGGCCCAGGGGCACGAGATAAGCTGCATATCAAAAGAAGGGGAGAATGATCCGATGTAATGCGACGGAGGTGTGTTAGGCGTAAATCATCAAAAGCATCTTGAAATAGGGATTTTGTAAACACCTAGTCCAATCGATGTTGAACTCGACCCAGTCCACGACCATCAGCCCAAGTGTATCGAGTACCATGAAACAGAGAATCCATCAACAAGCAATCTTCGATACACTCATTGAAATCCTACAGTGAAGATAACATTTGATTGGAATGGCCCCTATGATCATCAAGAGCTTGAAAGGTATTAAAATCTCCACTTAGTAGACAAGGATTGCCATTTGAGCAGGCATGTTCACGTAAGGATCGCCAAAGCAACAGACGTAGAGAGGCCGTATGGCTGGCATATACTACTGACCAACAAAAACAGAAATTAGTAGGAATGTAAATAAATTCCAGAGTCACCACTTGATCCTTTATCCTTGACATCCACTAAACGAAAATTCGAGTCACGCCAAAAGAACCATATCTCACTGGTTGAAGAACTAAACGAGTTTGAGAAGCCTATATCCATACAATAACGTGTGATCCTGGAAGATGTGTGCTTTGGTTCAATAATAGCAAGGAGATTAAGACTATGCAGACGAATTAAATGACGCAACTGTGGAATTGAGGGCCGTATGTCCCTAATATTCCAAATCATGAGATTCATTGAGAAAGAGAAATAGGCTCACTCATACGAGACAGGCGAGAGGCACTACGTTTAAGGATTGTTGAAGGTGGCAAAGGTGGCAATTCTCTTTTAGTCTGCCGCCAACAGAGGGAAACAACAATAATGAAGCGAGTAGCATCAGATGATCCATCTAGCCGAGATAAAAGCACATCCTCCGCTAAGGAAGGCTGTGGCAGTTGAATTCGACGTGTGACATCCTCAGTGATAGCAGGAATATTAGGAGTAATGTCCGCAGGAGGGAGTTCAGTATCCGAACTATGTCCAAGCACATCATCATCCACAATCTCAATCGGAGAATGATACTTCGCATCTTGCCCAAGGCGAGAGATATCCTGAGAGTGGCTGGCTTTCGGCAAAGCCTCCTCTGATGGTGGGTCCACATTTATGGGAGGGGCAGGTTCTGAGAGTATCAGTTTTTTGCTTTGGTTGCCATATCTTGGGTTGATCATCTGTTTTTGGAGGACCATGCACTGGTCCCTCGTCATCATGCACCACACACTGACCATCTTTATGGCCGAAAGTTCAACATTTGATACAATACAACAGTAGATCTTCATAAACCATAGATTAAAAAAAGGTTGAATCTCCACAGTCTATATAGATTTTGGAAGGAAGCTCTTGTGTGACATCTACCTCAATACATACTCGTGCAACCGAAGGACGGAGAATATTTTTGGGTCGCGGCATCCACTTTGATAGGGTGGCCAATAGCTCAGACAATTGCAAACAACGCCCTTTGATCATGCATGTGAATTGGGAGACCTGGAAGTGATATCCAAACCAGCACCACCAGAATTTCAAATTTGGGAATAAATGCCGGAGTCCACTTTGTGACGCGCATTTCATATCCAAGATTGCGCCACGTTCTACGATAGAAACAACCTGTATAATCATTTTCTTTATCGAAATTCATCAAGATATGGCTTTCCTCCAATAATCCAATAGGAACATTACCTTGAAATCCAATGAGATTGAATGCTCGATGGATCGCCGCCATTGCCGGCCTACCCCGCCAGAAAGTACCGACCAAAGCATGGCGAAACCGGGTTGCCAGTACATCGATTTCCGATGGTGTAAAATGAACCGCTGGGGCGCCTTTGTATCGACTGATTTCTCGCTGTGGAAAAGAAGTTGTGGTGAAAGAAACAACTGCTGCAAAAGATTTGGTTAATGGAGGAGATGGGGCGTTGGCCATTGCCGGCGAATTCGGTGTCTACGCCGCCGCTAGTGCCAAGAAAGCGCCAGAGCATTTTGTCATATATATTACATAAAGAACTATATATATATATATATATATATATATATATATGTGTGTGTGTGTGTGTGTGTGTGTGTGTTATATTATATTTAAAAAAGATTAGCTTAAAAATATAAATTAGATTATAAAAAATAAAAAGGAAGAGAAAAAAACTAAACCTAATATATATGGCAGCCTAAATTTTGGAAAGCAAACGAAAGAAAGAAAGAACAGATGGCTGCAGCTGCTTGGAGCCGGCGGAAAAGAGAAAGAAAAGGAAAATCTTGCTGATAAAAATCCCTTGAATGGTTTGAGGATGTATAGGAATAGATCTCTCCATTATGTTATGGGCGGATTCTAACAATTTTTTTTTGTCGAAGTAATGAGTTTTTTTGCATATATTCTGGGTAATCAGTTACTAAGTTAGCACTTAGTGGGATAATTTTAATATTATACCGATTTTGTGTCCAAAAGACAAATGTGCATGGATTTTGGAAAATTGCATGCGTGTGTGGCTTGCTGCTATCCTAAATACCGACCACAACTACACATAAAAACATGGAAAATGTAAAGCAGAAAACACTGCAGAAGTTTGCAACAGATGGACAGAAGAAAACCCCAATGACGCATGCTCTTGTCATCTTTATTTAATAGCTCCCCTAACACTCTCCGAACAACAAAAGCCTATGGTGTTGGAAATTAAGATCTAGAAGACTTAAAAGATGATAAATTTTGATGAAATCACAAAATAACTAAATTGAAGAATACTAAGGAGAGCATCATAGAATTGTTCTCAAGTTTCTTCAAACTACCTTTAAAATACATAAAGAAAAAGATAAAATAAGAGAGTAATAGGCGAGACGTAACAAATATTACGCCGTACTTAAAAACAATTTTGTTTCTATCAGTGAGCAAGGTAGACTACGCCACAAAAGCTTCCCAGGATAACGACTTCTTTCTTGTGTTTGCTCTACGAGAAGAAGATTGAACTTATCTATTTGAAGTGTCTAAAACTAAAGTAAGAGGAAAAAGACAAGAAACAAATTTTGCACGTTTTCACAAAAGACTTCAAAAATATTTTTCAAAGATCATTTTAAAGCATGTCAAAAATATTTCAAGAGCTCACTATAAAACCTTTTGATCCTTGTATTTATAGATTTCAATTCATAAGAAAAAAACTTTATTTGGAACCGCTCTACAGAATTTCACTTCTGAATTTAGTTTATGACCTTTCAAGGTTGAAAGAAGGTGTCACAAGTTGCAAAAGTTACATCGTTTCATCAAAAGACAACGAAACTTTTTTGCTGTCTCAGTCGACCGATACATTCAGTCATTTTGACCGAATGCTGAATTCAGAATTCTTGAACATTGCAACTCAGAACTCATTACCAGACGTTTGGTGAATTTCTTCACCGAATGCTCGGTGCTACGTTTGGTGACTGGACATAAACTTAAGAATTGAACCGAACTCAGAAACCGCACTCAGAACTCGTTACTGAACGTTCGATCTCACTCATCAAACCTTTCACCTTAGAATTCAAAAAATTCAGAGTATCATCTTATTCATCAAATCCAAGTTTTTACTCTCCAATCAAGAACATTGAACAAATAAAGCTAACCTCCCTGGTATTAAACAAAGGTAATGCCACACAATGGATGATGACTCGTGTGTTCAATCTTCATATAGTACAAATGGAAGTATATAAGCAGAAATAAGATGAAATAGACGTCTGAAATCTTACCTCACTACTCTTTATATGTACGACCAAAAGGCATGTCATTGTCTACTTCACACAAGTTTGCGGTTTGGTCCAAATTCGACCATACACCCACTCGCAGGTTCTCATAAGCACTCTAATGAGTTATTCTAAACTCTCATAAGAAGCATCACCAGCTCCACACTTATATAGGTAAAATTCATCAAGTGCACACCACCATAAACATGGCTATGAGTTTCATTAAGAGATTCTTAAAATCTCAAACTCATCAATTTGAAGCAAGCACCATCTTACATCACACCATATAGAGGGACAAGTTTGATAGTGCTGGTTAGAAATTTTTTATGACTTGTTTTAACCACATTAAACATCATGCCTATGATCACTACTAATCGTAGGTTGAGTTGACATCATAGAGAGCTCACATCACTAGAATAATCCAATCCCCTTCGACATCACAAAAACTAACTTACACTTAATTGTTACTAGGCCACTCTCATATATCTTGCATTGTCTATGATTTACCCAAGAAAATTCATGAGAAATTCACAACCTTGTATCATTCATCAAGTACTAGCACCTTTTCAAGTCATTACTCAAGTGATTTTTATCAACGAATCACTAAATAAAATATCTTGTTAATCTATAAAGACTAACTAAAAATAAGCATCGAACTGTTGAGTTTTTTTTATCAAGTAAACCATCAAACTCAAACACAACATAATGTTTCGAAGAACCCACTCCTTCAACAAAAATAATCGGCATTCATCATGAGAAACGTTAACACGGAGTTAGTTTTACCAACAATCATAAACGAAGAAAAATAAATTCGTTTCATATGCTTTAAGAAAGCTTATCATACACATAAGCTCAAACACAACAACTTCAACCAATTAGAATAATAAGCTAACAAATATTTTAATAATGATCCAGTTTTTTTCTTCAACCTTCTACACTTTTTTAGAAGTTATACAGCATATACAAGATATTCACATGTTTAACTTCACATATTAAAAATAACTTCTACTTTCAGGAAAGCATGAAAATCTAAACCCCCATATTTCTCCATAATCTCATGTCAACCTTAAAAATAAAGCCTCTTTCTTTGAACGAAATTTAACACTTATTTTACTACATACATACTATCAACCATACAACCTTAATTAGTCATCAAGTAACAAAACAACAATCTATGGTGTCATTAGACCAGAAACAACAATAACAACAACATTACCCTATTGGCTTAGAAGCTCCCGCCTATGGCGAGGTATGGGAGGATCTGATTAACGCAACCGTACCCATGTGTTAGAAACACAAAGAGGTTGTCATTAGATTGAAAAGGCTTTTAATAATGAACGTAGACTTAACTCTCTATGTCATTTTGGAGTAAACTCCAACAACTTTCTTATGAACCAAGCTTCATAAGTAAACTGCAACAACTTTCTTATGAACCAAGCTTCATAAGGAAACAGGTCTTTTGATCCTTCAATCACACCATAGACTTAACAAAAGCATATTTCATTATCAAACTTACGTCTCGTTTATTTTGCATTTGTACGCTACACTAAATGCAAGTCGTATAGTATAAAACTCCTTAGCGTTTAAACAAAATCATCAAATACTTAATACAAGAAATTATCATGCATACATAATTACCATAATAAAATAACTAGTCTGAGTTATTTTATTTTTAACTAGAGGCTCTATTTTAAAAAAAAATGAAATTAAACTATCAAGTTGCAATCACATAGATTTTTCACTCAACCACAAAATGCTTTCAACATTATACACAACTAACATAGTTCACATTTGAATTTCTAGGCACACTTCTCTTAAGCTTAAAATCCAAATTCAAATGATAAATCTATCGACGTACCCGATAACATGGTTTTTAACATCAAATCTTTGTCAAGATACCAAGCCTAATCATGTTATACATTTAAACACATGCCAATACATATATAGATTTTTGACCAAATATCAACAGAAAAATTTATTACATGCCTTTTGTTTTTCTAACGGTGATAATATTCATCTTCCTTATTCTCTTAATAGTATTAACATTCTCATGATCTTGTCTAACTCAGTACAAGAAAAATCACTCAATCACATTCAAAGACTAGATACAAACCTATCAAGATCCAAAAGATCACATGCATAGTACAAAAACAAAAATATCAGCTTTATATGGTAAAAACTCATAAATCAATTCCTAAAAATAGTAGGAATATAAAATACATTTCTAACTTTAGCGTTATAGACAAAATTAGCTTTAAGAGCACTTTCAATTATACAACTTCTTGGATTTCCGTGCATTCTCAAATATGTTGTGCTAGTGTGTTAGTGAGGAAATTCAAGAAATACAAGAAAGGACTTTCGATATTATCATGTCATTTATGTAGGTATATATAGAGCCGGGGATCTCACTGGAAGCAGACTCTCTATCCCTTGGGGTAGAGGTATTGTCTGCCTACCACTTACCCTCCCCATACCCTAACAATAGCTTTTGCTGTCGTTAGGATATACTGGGTCCGGATGATGATGATGACGATCTCTTGAATTTCATGAAATAAATATCTACTGATTACGATGTACTTAGTATACAAAACGATCACCATCTCTTCCGTTGCACTACCAACAAGGTTACCTCAAAGAAGATGACCATCGTAGTGATCTTCTTATCTTTAACCAGCTTGATACTGTTGTTGGCTTTACTCTTCACTCATTGCTATTGATTGTGTTGATGCTACCTTTGTTGCATGTTCTTATGTTCCTCTTAGGTTTCCTGGTCTTTTTTATGTTCACATCCAATGTTGATAAAATTTGTCACTTTTGAGATAAGTGTTGCACAATTAAAAGCCCAAAACTCATTCCTATACAGTAGTCTTCATGGGTCCAAGCTTCAAGTGTTGTCAAGAGTTATTGAATCCACCATGTCAGGCTTCATCTTCCCTTTCATCACAACTTGCATCTTCTAATCTATTGTTCTCCTTTGGTTCTTTAAAGGACTGGTTTGATGTAAACTTTTGTTCAACATCACAAAAAACTCTAACCCCAGTAAGCCAGAAGAAATAGGAGTAACACCATGTTGATGTCTTCACAAAATTGGTCTTTTGCCATGATATTTTCTTTGAAGATTCAAACTCACAATTTTCCAGAATATAGATGAAGAATGCTAAAAAAATAAAAATAGTTTAGTCATTTTTACTCTCATTTTCTTTCTGCTCTTCTTCTTGATCACCAAATTCACCCACAATAGAAGTTTCTTTTTATTCCATTTATTCTTCATGAGTTTCTGCAATTTCAAAAATATCATCCTCCACGAATATTCAATTTTAAGAATGTAACCAAGTCAATCATAGTGTTTTTGGTGTACATCGACATTTCTAAATACTTGTCATTGCATGACTTATTTCTTCCTATGGTTCCAACTTGGACATATTAGGAACCATGAGTTGTTTGGTAGCCATATCAACCAAAAATTGCTTTTAAGAGTGTTGAAAATTTAGGAACAGAAGACTAGGAATATGATAAATCATGATGAAATTCACAAGATGACTAAGGTGTCGTACATATAAATTGAAAGAGAGAATCATAGAAGTATTCTCTAATTTTCTCAAACTTCCTTTGAAATTTACAGGGTAATAGGAAGAATTCTAAAGATATGATAATCAAGCAGAAAGGAAAAGATACACCAAGAGAATAGCAGTCGAGACATAACAAATGTTACACCGTCCTCAAAAGCAATTTTGTCACCACCAGTGAGCAAGGTAGACTACGCTACAAATGCTTCCAAGAATAACGGTTCTTTTTTTTGTTTGCTCTACAAGTAAAAGATTGAGCTTGTGTATCTAAAGTGTCTAACTCAAAAGGAAGAGGAAAAAGACAGAAAAAATTTTGCAGCTTTTCAAAAAAGGCTTCAAAAAGATTTTCCAAAGATTATTTTAGAGCATGTCAAAAGTATTTCACGAGTTCATCGTCAAAACCTTTTGATCCTTGTATTTATAGACTTCAATTCATAAGAAAGAAGTTAATTTGGCACCACGCTACTGAATATAACTTCTGAAGTTAGTTTAAGAACGTTCAAGAGTAAAAGAAGGTGTGCCAAGTTCCAAAACTTACATCATATTATCAAAAGACCGCAGAAATTTTTGCCATCTGAGTTGACTGATACATTAATGAAAAATTCACGAAGCTTTATCATTCATCAAGTACTAGAACCATCTTAGATCATTTACTTCCGTGATTTTTATCAAACAAATCACTCAACAAAACATTTTGTTATTCCATAAAGACTAACTAAAGTGTTTTAAAAGTTATACAACATATACAAGTATTCACATGCTTAACTTCACATGTTAAAAATGACTTTTACTTTCATGCAAGCATGAAGGACTAAACAACCATATTTCTCCATAATCTCGTGTCAAATTAACCATAAAACCTCACTCTTTGAACTAGATTTAACATTCATCTTATTACGTAAATGTTATCGACATACAATACAACCTTAGTTAGTCATCAAGTAACAAAACAACAAGCTCTTACAGGCTTTCAACAATGAGCATAGAATTAACTCTCTATGTCATTTTGGAGTAAACTCCAATAACTTTCTTACAAAACAAGCTTCATAAGAGAACATCTTTTTTGATCTTTCAATCACACCATAGACTCAACAAAATCTTATTTCATTATCAAACTTACATTTAGCTTTGTTTCTAATTACACGCTATACTAAATGCAAGTCTTACAACATAAAACTACTTAGCCTTTAAACAAAATCATCAAATCCCTAAGACAAAAAATCATCACGTAACATAAGTATCATCACAAAATAACTAGCCTGAGTTATTTCATTTTACACAAGAGTCTCTATTTTCAAAAAGATGAAAGCAAACTATCAAGTTTCAATAACTTAGATTTTCCAGTCAACCACAAAATGCTATCAACATCACAACTAGCATACTTCAGATTTGAATTTCTAGGCAAACTTCTCTTAAGTTTAAAATTCAAATTTAAATGATAAAGCCGTGTACAAACCTCATAACATGGTTTTTTCCATAAAATCTTTGTCAAGACACCAAGCCCAATAAGTACAGGACCACCCAGTCTCTAACAGGTATACTCTCCTGCCAAGAAGTAACCGTGGAGTACCACCTGTGCGGTATGAGCCAGAATACCAGCCACGGAACTCTAGATACCCAGTAGCAAATGTTGCCAGGGGGAGATTATCTTCTTCGGCAAAAACATTCTCCAGGTCCATACACAACACAAATATCCCGAAGACTGTGGAAGAAGCACGGGGTCCCAGAGTGGCGACATGCTATACAAGAGGAAATGAATGCATTGGAGAAGACAAGGCCTGTAGGATGTCGATGGATCTTCACTATCAAGTACCGATCAGATGGAATGATTGAGAGATACAAGGCAAGTTTGGTAGCCAGGGATATGAACGAACGTATGGATTCGATTACTTTGAGACATTCTCTCTAGTGACCAAGATACATACCATCCGAGTGCTCTTCTCAGTAGCAGCAAACCAAAATTGGCCATTATACCACTTTGATGTAAAGAATGCTTTTCTGCATGGAGATTTGAGGGAAGAAGTATATGTGGAAGCTCCACCAGGTTTCTCATCAGGTTTTGAAGCAGGAGAGGGGTGCAGGTTAAAAACAGCACTATATGGATTGAAGCAATCTCCAAGAGCATGGTTCGGCAGGTTTACCAAGGCAATGAAGGAAAATGGCTATCGATAGAGTAATTCAGATCATACTTTATTTCTCAAGAAAAGGGGGAACTTAATCACGTGTCTTATTATTTATGTGGATGATATGGTAATCACCGGAAGCGGCACGGAAGAAATGGCCAGACTCCGAGACAAGTTGTTTCAAGAGTTTAAGATGAAAGATCTAGGAGAGCTCAAATATTTCTTGGGAATTGAAGTATTCATGTCCAAGAAGGGTATCTTTATCTGTCAGCGGAAGTACATATTGGATCTACTAATTGAGACCGGATTGATAGACTTTAAACCGGCTACCACCTCGATGGTTACGAATCATGGCTTGCAGATTGATAAAGGAGAAGCAGGAGTTGACCAAGGTCAGTACCTGAGGTTAGTAGGTAAACTCATATATCTGGAACACAACAGGCCAGATATAGCATACGCAGTCGGAGTGGTCAGTCAGTTCATGCACTGGCCTCAGAAAGTCCACATGGAAGCTGCATTGAGGATAATGAGATATCTGAAGCGGTCAGTCGGACGAGGAGTACTGTTTCAGCCACAAGGACATTTGGAGATTGAAGCATACACCGATGCAGACTGGGCCGACAATCCAAATAATCGGAGGTCCACCTTAGGTTATTTTACTCTTGTTGGAGGAAACCGTGTGACATGGAAAAGTAAAAAAGACAAAAGGTGGTCGCACTATCGAATGCAGAGACCGAGTTCTGAGGAATTACACGAGGACTCGCAGAGGTACTATGGTTGTGGAAGTTGCTAACCGAGATGAGTTTTCCACCCAGGGGAGCATGTCAGATTAAGTGTGATAATAAGGCAGCGGTCAGTATCTTTGAAAACGTGGTACAGCATGATCGCACAAAACACGTAGAGGTAGATAGTGTAGGACCTCAGGCGCTACCAACTCTCCCAAAACCAATTGGTGATAGGAGATGCGCATACCCTATCCTTATAGTGCATTCACCACACAAAGCGCCCGTGGCATTTGACTGTGACTTGGCCCACACGGCCTAAGCACCACGGGACAATTGCTGCACCCAACAATCTCTCCCTCAGCAATTGCTCCTGCTGGGAATCAAACCCGTGACCTTGGCTCTGATACCACTTGTAGGACCTCAGGCGCTACCAACTCTCCCAAAACCAATTGGTGATAGGAGATGCGCATACCCTAGCCTTATAGTGCATTCACACACACAAGCGCCCACGACATTTGACTGTGACTTGGCCCACACGGCCTAAGCCCCACGGGACAATTGCCGCACCCAACCATTGGTGCGGTGAGCATGGAAATAGTAAACGATTTTCAAAAAAATTCTGAAATTTTGAGAAAGCTTAGCCTCAGATGTTATGAGTGTCTCCTAAAAATTTCAGACTTAAATTCAACCTTTAACCCCTTCAAAAATCGTTGGTGGTCAGATTGCGCGAATCTACCAGAAACGGTAGACTGTTTTGAAAAATTTATTCCTATTTTTTCTTAACTCCAATTACTCTGAAATTTTAACCACTAACCCCTTATATGTTGTATTCAAATGGGTTGAAACAGTTTTGAAAAATGCTTTCGGGAAGTTAGTCAAAAACACTCAAAGTCTTAACCTTTGCAAGCCTGAAAATCAGACTGCACTAGTCTCAGAACTTTGGATGTTTGAGTGACTTATACTTATCCAAAAGGGTTGAAACTTGTGTCAAATTAACCCTAAGACGTGTGGGTATGTTTCTGAAAATTTTCGTAATTTTTGAAAATTGTTTACAATTTTTACGAACGTAAACAAAAAGAGTAAACAGTGCAGAAACAGAATATAAATGCTGAAAGTAAATGACATCGAGAATTTTATACTGGTTCGGTTATAAACAACCTACTCCAGTCTTCGAGGAACACCTTCCTCGGTTCACACTAGTCACACACGCAAGTACACCTTACCACAGGGTTGATGGAGTTACACACCAACTCCAACCCTTTACAAACCTTGTATGTTCAATACAATGCACACGAACACCACCACCTTGCAAGATTGAAGATTGATCACACCTTGATCAATCTTTTACAAAGATAAAGAATATGTGGTGTTATATTACAAGCCTATTCAAGAATAAGAATATAAGTACAATAGGCTTTCAAGAAGAAGAAAGAAGGAGAGTGTAGAAGAAGAGAGGCTAGGCGTTTTTTGATCTCAAGAGTGTAATGCTTGTTCTTGTCTTTGTTTTGCTCATCTCCTTCCTTTTTAACACACATGGATGCCCCCCTTGGAGTCTTTCCCCTCTTGAAAATTGTTTTCTAAGTCTTTGGGAGAATGTATGACATCATTGTGACATGATCTTGCTTACTTGGCACCTTCTCATTAGATGATCATTTAACTCTTGCTTACTTGGCACTCATTGATTGGTTGAATGTTGTCATCATTTGATGACTTGGAAAATCTGAATATTTCACTAAAAGCATGTGCCAAAATAAACACAAATTAGTTGTCATAACATCCAAGATTATCACATAAATTAAGCAAGATAGTTTCTCCACTAAATCAAGACAAAATTCGGCCATAACCACTACTTGACATGCTGAAATTTCAGCATGTGTTACTTAGTGAGATAATTCAAATAACTTCCAAATTTCCATTGATTTTTCTTTTAAACTAAATCACCAATTAGTAGCAAATATTCTTATCAAATTGAAAATGAATTTTGGACACCAACAAAGCCTAGAAAACGTTCAAGATACATTCCATACATGCTGAAAAATTTCAGCATGTGTGATATTCAAGATATCACAATTAATGGCTTTGTATTTCATTCAAATTTCTTCCATTTCTTCTTCCAATTATCCACATAATTCAAGACACAAAATATATGCTTTTTAATCAGAAAATTCGGCCAGCTATATCTTCCCATGCTGAAATTTTCAGCATGTGCTTCAAATGAGACAAAGTTTGAAACCTTACCATTTGTAGCTTCTTTCTTTAAATCACCAACATTGTATGATTGATTCTTGACCAATCAATATGCCAACAAGGCTCCACATATGCTCCATCTCAGCTATAGGTGGCATGTATACATGTATAACATGTGCTGAATTTTATTTTTGCTAACTTTGTAAAGTAGTGCACATTTAATAATACACACATGTTATATTCCAATCAGCCCTTAATTTAATTTTCTAGAACACTTTAAGATGTATGACATATGTAAAAAGTGTCTGGATACGTGTCGTATGATGTGCCAAAAATGTTCCATGTGTTGTGTACGTAGAAAACCGAATTTTCGATATTTATCGATTACCCGATTTTTCTCTAATTAAATTCCAACTTTTTGCACATGCTATATATATTATGTTACACATAATATATATAATATAAACTTTAATTCTCAGCACTTGGCTGGTTTAAAGTGGCGCCATTGACATATGACAAAATTAAAATTGGAATCTCCACAATTTGGCCTTAATGTGGGGTGATTTGTGTGTGCCAACATTGAATGATTTTATGGCTGAAAATATCATCATAGCCACGAAAGTAATAATGATTTTTGAGGTGTGGGGGCTGGCCATCTATTTATGGCTTGTACGTGACACGTTGGCGAAGTTTTGGTGTTCGCCCGATATGACAATTTTCGGTTTAGGACCTTCTAACGTGTCGTATTTAATTTGTCATCACCATGACTTATATCAATTGATATAAGACCTGAATATACTCATAAAATGAGTTAAGTACGGTGGTGTGACGTTAACGCACGTACATAAAATATATAACGCGTCGGTAGTACGTTAGAATACATGTGTATGTGCCTTTTTCAAAAAATCAGAAAATATATGTATTTATATATATATATATATATATGCCGTGTATATTAAATGTGGAGAGGAGGAGAAGACTTTCCTTTCTTGGTCTTGTTGCCTTTGTGCATTTTCCAAATGTAGCTTCCTTTAATGAACTACTTAGTTTAATTAACTAAGTACTTCACTTAATGAACTAGTTTAGCTCATTAATGGTGGCACCTGAAAATAGTATAAACACAACAAATGTTTGCCATATGATGTAAGCTTTAACGCTTCATGGCTCGCTAGTACGGCAACATTATATATGAGCTAAATAAGGCAAGTAATAAGCAATATATCATGCACACGTTTATATCATGCACACGTTTTTGTCACGTGTCGTATGATGTGCCAAAAATGTTCCATGTGTTGTGTACGTAGAAAACCGAATTTTCGATATTTATCGATTACCCGATTTTTCTCTAATTAAATTCCAACTTTTTGCACATGTTATATATATTATGTTACACATAATATATATAATATAAACTTTAATTCTCAGCACTTGGCTGGTCTAAAGTGGCGCCATTAACATGTGACAAAATTAAAATTGGAATCTCCACAATTTGGCCTTAATGTGGGGTGATTTGTGTGTGCCAACATGGAATGATTTTATGGTTGAAAATATCATCATATCCACGAAATTAATAATGATTTTTGAGGTGTAGGGGCTGGACATCTATTTATGGCATGTACGTGACACGTTGGCGAAGTTTCAGTGTTCGCCCGATACGACAATTTTCGGTTTCGAACCTTCTAACATGTCGTATTTAATTTGTTATCACCATGACTTATATCAATTGATATAAGACCTGAATATAATCATAAATATGAGTTAAGTATGGTGGTGTGACGTTAACATACGTACATAAAATATATAACGTGTCGGTAGTACGTTAGAATACATGTGTATGTACTTTTTTCAAAAAATCAGAAAATATATGTATTTATATATATATATATATGCCGTGTATATTAAATGTGGAGAGGAGGAGAAGAATTTCCTTTCTTGGTCTTGTTGCCTTTGTGCCTTTTCCAAATGTAGTTTCCTTTAATGAACTACTTAGTTTAATTAACTAAGTACTTCACTTAATGAACTAGTTTAGTTCATTAATGGTGGCACCTGAAAATAGTATAAACACAACAAATGTTTGCCATATGATGTAAGCTTTAACGCTTCATGGCTCGCTAGTACGGCAACATTATATATGAGCTAAATAAGGCAAGTAATAAGCAATATATCATGCACACATTTATATCATGCACACGTTTTTGTCACGCTCATTTAAATCACATATTTTGAAATCACTCAAACCCCTTTTTCTCTACAGATAGACACTTAGTAAAGGAGAAGCTGGAAGGAGGAGTCGTTGGGCTTCAATATACTTGATCAGAGGATCAGTTAGCCGACATCTTAACAATGGTGGTATCTGGGGGAGTGTTTCATTCAGCTTTGGTCAAGTTGAACATTGGTGGTCCTCTTGTCCTACTTGAGGGGAAGTGTAAGGATAGTGAATCATTCGGAATTAAAACTAAATCAATCAAGAATTATGTGATTGATATAGGAGATAATGCTAATTAGTATGTTGCCTTAAATACTAAACCTTTGTAACTATATCTATGTACTGCTCCCGTGTTACTAAATCAATGAAAAACTCATTCAAGATATTCCTGGTGTTATTATTCTAATAGAGGACATCGTGGAAACTTTGTTAGATTTGAGCAAAACTGATACGTGCAAGAATGAACCTTTCTTTAACTCTAAAGCTTCTCCTCCAAATATGGTTTAGGCACAATGAAGATAGTTTCGCCTTGCTTCCAAATAAGTTGAACAAAACCTTTTGAACATAAGTCCTCCAATGAGTTCTACATAACCCAAGCAAGATACCTCCCTCTTGGATGTTTCCCTCCCCAGAATTAGACAACTCTCACAAGGATGTTCAAGCCTTGAAAGATTCTAGCCTTGATTTTGAATATGAACCAAGAAAACACACAAGAATTACTCTTGAAGAAGAAGAAATTTTCATTGAAGGTGTGAGTTTACAAGGCTTCTCTTATGTGTATTTTATAGGTAAAAATATCACAAGACAACAAACTATCTTACAAATTGAAATAATGATTGAAAAGACAACACACTTCTAAAAACTATTCATGTAGGCTCATAAAAACTAGTCTTGCAAGTCTTGAATGATGATTTTCAAAATAGGTCCCTCAAGTACTATTTATGGAAGACTTTAAAGATATGTCTTTAACTTGAAATCTTTTCTGGTTTGTGACTGATTTTTGGACATCTTCATCCAAACTAGGCCTTGCTATTTCTTAGAGAATTGTATCTATTGAATGTAGAAAATAAGCATATAAAGTTCTTTGTATTTGGCCCAACCATTGAGGAGATACATCCAAATTACTGAAGGTGTGTCACAAAATTCGGTAGAAATAGTACTTCCATTTGCATGCTCCTTTTGGCTATCAAGACGACCGATTTTGGAAAAGTACGAAACATGAAAGTTGTAGCTCTTTGTCTTAGCTTTACATCGCATCTTGCAACTCCTAATTTGGCCTTATGGTTGGAGAAATATGTCAATTCTACCAAAACTAGTCCTGCAGAAACTCACAATCCGAGATGGGCCTAAACTAATACAACATAAACATTTAAAAAGCAAAATAAAGAACACATTCTATCTTAATGATATTTTACAATGGTTCTAAAAGTTCTTATAAACCATGTTATAGGTTCAATAAGGTGAACCCAATGTATAAATTCCCTTGGTTCATCTTGCACTAATTTAAATAGGAAGGCCCCCACTTCATGCATCAGTTTCTTAGGTTTACTTCTTGTTAAGGGTCCTTGATCTTGCATGTTTGTAATATTATGTGCATTCTCATTATCTTGAGATGGACGAAGGTTATGGACCTCATCATTCTCCCGTTCTTCAAAAGAATTCGATCTCGAATCTAAATCATCACCAAAAGGGGTAAGATCAGCAACGTCAAAAGTATGAGAAATTGAACCATACTTACTCTTTGGAAGGTCAAGAATGTAAGTATTATCTCCAACCTTTTGAAGTACTTTGAAAGGGTCATCTCCTCTTGGCATGAGTTTAGATTTTCTTTCTTTAGGAAACCTTTCTTTCCTTAAATACAGCCAAACAAGATCACTTGGTTCAAACAAAACTTCATTGCGACCTTTGATAGCTTGTTTTGCATACTGATTGTTTTTCTTTTCAGGTTGTAGTTTAACCTTAGCATGCAATTTCTTAATCAGTTCAGCCTTATTCTTACCATCAATACTTGCACGTTCATGAACATGAATAGGCACAAGATCAAGTGGTGAGAAAGGATTGAAACCATATACAACTTCAAACGGTGAATGTGTGGTGCCACTATGGACACTTCTATTATAAGCAAATTCAATATATGGCAAGCAATCTTCTCAATTCTTAAGGTTCTCCTGAATTATAGCATGCAATAATTGAGACAAAGTTCTATTCACAACTTCAGTTTGACCATTTGTTTGGGGGTGAGCAGTAGTAGAAAATAAGAGTTTTGTTTCAAGTTTACCCCACAACACACGCCAAAAGTGACTTAAGAACTTAGTATCTCTATCACTAACAATGGTTCTAGCCATGCCATGTAGACGTACAACTTCCTGAAAGAACAAGTTTGCGCCATAAGATGCATCATCAACTTTTTTACAAGCTATGAAGTGTGCCATTTTAGAGAATATGTCATCGACAATAAACACACTATCACTTCCATTTTTTGATCTAGGTGATCCCAAGAAAAAGTCCATAGATATATCAATCCAAGATGACATAGGGACAGGTAATGTGGTGTACAAACTATGTTGATGTGATGTAGATTTAGCTTTCTTGCAAGTTATACAACTTCCACAAACCTTCTTTACATCAACTCTCATATGAGGCCAAAAGAAACGTTCCTTTAACATCTCTAACGTCTTAAAGATGCCAAAGTGGCCCACTAAACCTCCACCATGTGCTTCTTCGACAAGTATCTCTCTAACAGAACACTTAGGTATGCACAATTTTCTTTATTTAAACAAATATCCATCATGTAAATAATACTTACCAAATGAAGAATCGGCACACGCATCAAATATTGACTGAAAGTCAGGATCAGATGTATACAATTGCTTGATGCACTCAAATCCAAGCAAATGAGATGACAATGTAGTAATCAAAGAATATCTCCTAGATAATGCATCAGCTACAATGTTATCGTTTCCTTACTTATATTTTATAACATAAGGAAATTGTTCAATGAATTCAACCCATTTGGCATGCCTCTTGTTTAACCTTCGTTGGCTTTTAAGGAACTTAAGACTTTCGTGATCAGTATGAAATGTTGCCAAGTATGCAATGATCTAATCAGTGCATACAACTCTTTGTCATAGGTTGAATAATTCAATTGCACTCCCTTAAGCTTTTCACTAAAATAAGCAATCGGCTGTTTAGATTGTGATAGTACAGCAACTATACCAACACCACTAGCATCACATTCAATTTCAAATGTTTCATCAATGCTAGGTAGTCTTAGAATAAGTACATAAGTTAACCTTGCTTTAAGTTCATCAAAGGCTTTCTGTTGTCACTCTCCCCACTGAAATCCTACGTCTTTTTAACAATCTCATTCAAAGGTGCAGCAATAGTGGAAAAATCCTTAACAAATCTTCTATACAAACTAGCCAACCCATGAAAGCTTCTCACCTCTCCAACAGTTGTGGGTATTGGCCATTCTAAAATTGAGTTCACTTTATCTTGGTCCATTTCAATTCCATTTGCACTAACTACAAATCCTAGAAACACAACTTTTTCCATACAAAAAGAACATTTCTTGAAATTTGCATATAATTGTTCTTTTTACAACGCTTCGAAAACGCTTCTTAGGTGGCCTATGTGTTCATGCAAAGTCTTAGAGTAAATCAAGATATCATCAAAGTACACAACAACAAATTTTTCAATGAATGCACGTAAGACTTCATTCATTAATCTCATGAAAGTACTAGGTGCATTAGTTAAACCAAATGGCATGACTAACCACTCATACAATCCAAACTTAGTCTTAAATGCAGTTTTCCATTCATCACCTTCTCTAATCCGTACTTAAAAGTAACCGCTTTTAAGATCAATCTTGGTAAAATACTTAGCACCGTGCAATTCATCAAGCATATCATCAAGTCTAGGAATAGGGTACCTGTATTTTAGAGTTATCTTGTTGATGGCTCTACAATCAGTACACATGCTCCATGTATCATCTTTCTTTAGTACAACGATCACTGGAACAACACAAAGACTCATGCTTTCCCTCACTTTTTCTTTGACCAAGAGTTCTTCTACTTTGCGTTGAATTTCCTTCGTTTCAGCAAGGTTTGCTCTGTAGGCTGGCCTATTAGGCAGGACAGCACCAGGTAGAAGTTTATTTGGTGCTCAATTCCTCTTAAAGGCGGCAAACCAGAAGGTTCTTCTTCAGGAAACAACCCGGAAAACTCATCAAGTAAAGATACAACTCCACTGGGCAAAGTGGAGGGTAAGTCACTTATAGAAAAAAGAGACTTCTTAGACATCAAAACATAGACAATTTTCTTTGAGTTTATGGCATGTGACACTTTACTTGGTTCGGCAAAGAAAGCAAATTTCTTTTGAGATTTGTCTTCATCAATGTTTACTATCTCTTTGCCTTTAGACTCATTTTTCTTTCTTTCACTCTTAATACACTCCAGAAATTTTTTTCTGCCTCTTTTTCCTTAGGATCATTCCTGTTCTTACACATTCTCTTTTGATCTTCAAATACCTTGTGTGGGGGTAATGCATGTAGTTTAAACAACTTATTGTTAAACCTGAATGAATACCTATTCAAGTATCCATCATAAGTAACTTTCTTATCAAACTGTCATGGTCTACTTAAAAGGATATGACTTGCATGCATAGGAGCTACATCACATAAGATATCATCTTTATACCCACCAATAGACAATGAGATCAAAACTCGTTTGCTAACACTCACTTCTCCACAATCATTCAACCAAGATAGTTTATAAGGGTGTGGGTGGTTAAGTAATGGCAAATCAAATTTTCTAACGAGTTCAACACTTACCACATTAGTACATGATCCAGAGTCAATAATCAAAGTACAAACTTTTCCTTTAACCATGAAATGGATATGAAAAATGTTGTCTCTGTGTTGATCTTGCTCATCAATCTTAACATGTGCATTAAGAGCTCTTCTAACAACCAAGAATTCTTTTGATGCAAGATGTTCATCCTCACTCACACTTTCCTCATTTTCATCATGATTTTCCTCAACATTAACATGTTCCGCTTCCTCATCATCAGAATAATATTTATTAGACTCTTCAATGAACATGATACGTTT
The DNA here is from genome assembly GCA_036186865.1 of Eustoma russellianum. Classification (NCBI taxonomy): domain Eukaryota; kingdom Viridiplantae; phylum Streptophyta; class Magnoliopsida; order Gentianales; family Gentianaceae; genus Eustoma; species Eustoma russellianum. The sequence goes on along the minus strand of AP025066.1, from coordinate 10,898,686 downwards.
AGGGTTGGGACATTGATTTGCAAAATGACATTTACCTAAACATTTAAAGTATTGAATGTCTCTAAATCTAGTAGTGGAATTAGAAATGTTACCTTCAGCCTTGTTTTTCCCTTTATCCATGTTTTGTTGTGGTGGTTGAGGTGGTCTTTGATTTGTTTGAGTCTTGCCTTGGAACCCACGGCCTTGAGGTGTAGTTGGCCTAAAACTTGTGCCTTGATTTGTCCTAGACGGCATTCTTGTATAGGATGAAGAATTAGCTTGAAAAGATAAACTAGATTGAAAGGGTTTTACCTTGAGTTGTCTCTCAATCTTTTCAGCTTTATGAACCATGGAAGTCATATAAATATATGTGTTATGTTCAACTCTGTTTGCAATTTTCTTGTTCAATCCAGCTAGGAATCTAGCCATGGTAGCTTCCTCTGATTCTTCAATGTTAGCTCTTATCAAAAAGATCTCTAACTCTTTGAAATACTCATCTACACTATGGCTTCCTTGAGTGAGTTTTTGCAAGTTTTGGTAGATGGTTCTTTCATAGTCTGAAGGAATGAATTTTTTTCTCATCTCAATTTTCATTTCTTCCCAAGTAGAGATTGGTGCTTGTCAGGTGTTCTCCTTATGTTGTGTGGTTGATCCCACCAAATTAAGGCATAATCTGCAAACTCTATAGCTGCATAGCGCACTTTAGTCAAATCATTATAATTTGTACAAGAGTATACGACATCTATGTTTTTCTCCCATTCAAAATATGCCTCAACATTATTCTTTCCATGGAATGTGGGGATGTTCACTTTTTTTTGATGAATTCGTCCTCTTGTGGGTTATTCTTTTGATTCCCACGGTTTCGGAACTGGTTGTACTTTTCCTCAATGTTATAGTCATCAAACCTTTGGTTTGATTCTTTTTCTCTTTCATCAAAGGTCCTCATAGGTATGAAATCCTATTAAACCCTCTTCCTCTGCCTCTGCCTCTTCCTATTTCCAGAGCAAAAGACCCACGGCTTCGAAGCCTATGTTCCGGTATATGTGATGTTTGTCCTTCATGTAAAGGATTTTCTGGATGAGATTGTGACTGTTTTTCTAGGCCCTCTACACAGCTACTCATCAATTTCATTTCCCACAACATCTTTTGCATTAGTTGTGCTAAATCGTCCACGTCTGTGGGCAATCCCTCTCCTTCTTTGTTAAGGCCCATGGTACTCTCATGTGTCTTATCCATGGTACAATTACCTGAAATTGAACAAGAAAAAAAACAAAGAAAAAGGAAAACTAACACAAAGATAAAAGAAACTTGATTGTGTTAGTGGAGAACAAAAAAACAAGTGTTTGTTCCTCTCTCTCTCTTTGTAGTTCACACAATCTTGTGTCACCTTGAAGAATCTAAGGCTAGAACAATTCAAAGCAAACTTGCCAAGTGAGTATCAATTCTGATAACTTCAATCATTTAAAGTAAACGTTTTTCACAAGTCTCCCAACAATTCACTCACAATTCCAATGTTATAAACAACATCTTGGACTGTACTAAGATTCATAGAGAATTGAAATCAAATTTGATGTAATAGCCTGAGCCAAAGAAATTCTAAGGGGTTGCCCTGGGCAATCATTAACTTAATCTTGGGCTTTACGCAAGCTAGATGCAAGTATGAATGAACTAGAAGCACTCAAGTGTTCAAAAGTGAAAACAAATGGGTACTTTGGCTTTATGAAGGAAATAAGACCAGTGTTTTTGCTCTTTGCATTTTTGATTATTTTGTGCAAACTTTTCTTTGAAATAAGCTTCTGTTTCTTTCTTTCTTTCTTTTCCTTGTTCAACGCTAATCGGGGTGTATATATCTTGGTAAAATTGATTGATAAGACTTTGTGTGTTTGTTTTGGATGGATATATTGATGTTTTTGTGTGTAGTAGGCTGTCAAGTTGTTCAAGATGAACAAATTGATTTTCTTTCTTGTCGAGGCTGCCAAATCAGATATTGAACACAAGAAAATGCAACTAAGCTCACCACACAATACAACTAAACAAACACAAGGTCTAAAACAAGTTAAGAGCTTCAATAACAACAAGAATATATGATAGACCAAGGTAGATATATAAGCAATGGACTGAATATAAGTAATGCAGAAAAGCTTCTAAACAAAGAACTTAAAGTTCAAGAAAGTGTCTAAACATAAAGAAATTGAAATCCAACCAAATGAAATAGACAAACCACAAATCATCACAAAGAAATAATCTTTAAGTGTTATATGATATGTTTGTCCTTAGTCCTTTCTAGTTTCATATAGGTCCAGCGTTAGGTCCTTTCTCGGAGTCTAATCAAACCTTATATCACCAATTTCATGTAGGTCCAGCGTTACGGTAATTTTCCAGAGTCCAATCCAACCTTATATCACCAATTTAATGTAGGTACAGTGTTACGGTAATTTTCCAGAGTCCAATCCAACCTTATATCACCAAATGATACAGTAAGCTTGTATATCGATTTGATTGAGGTTTTTTTGCTTGTTGAACTGGAAGAAACAAAGAAACTTGATAAACAACAAGGTGACACTTTTTTTGAATGATGGACAACAAAGAAAACAAGATGTAACAGAAAAAGAAGTGAATATCAAACTTTTTTTAATAGACAAAACAATAAAGTAGAAAACACACGGATAAACTGTTTTGGCTTTGGTTTCTTTTTGTTTCTGAATTATATAATTCAAAACAAGAAGAAGACACTAAACCAAATAGAATTCAACCTTCTAAGAAGATGGTTGAGTGGTGGATGAAGAGAAGAACGAAAGAAAAGAAAAATTGACACAAAAAAATGATAAGTTGAGTTAAAGAAAAACCTTCGCTCTGATACCACTTTGATACGTGCAAGAATGGACATTTCTTTGACTCTAAAGCTTCTCCTCCAAATATGGTTTAAGCATAATGAAGATAGCTTCACCTTGCTTCCAAATAAGTTGAAGAAAACCTTTTGAACATAAGTCCTCCAATGAGTTCTACATAACCCAAACAAGATACCTCCCTTTTGGATGTTTCCCTCCCCGGAATTGGACAACTCTCACAAGGATATTCAAACCTTGAAAGATTCTAGCCTTGATTTTGAATATGAACCAAGAAAAAACACAAGAAATACTCTTGAATAAGAAGAAATTTTCATTGAAGGTGTGAGTTTACAAGGCTTCTCTTATGTGCCTTTTATAGGCAAAAATATCACAAGACAACAAACTATCTTACGAATTGAAATAATGATTGAAAAGACTACATACTTCTAAAAATTAGTCTTTCAAGTCTTAAATGATGATTTTCAAATTAGGTCCCTCAAGTACTATTCATGGAAGACTTCAAGGATTTGTCTTCAACTTGAAATCTTTTCTGCTTTGTGACTGATTTTTGGACATCTTCATCCGAACTAGGTCTTGCTCTTTCTTAGAGAATTGTATCCATTGAGTGTATAAAATAAGCATATAAAGTTCTTTGCATTTGACCCAACCATTGAGGAGATACATCCAAATTACTGAAGGTATGTCACAGAATTCGGTATAAACAAAACTTCCATTTGCATGCTCCTTTTCGCTATCAAGACGGCCAATTTTGGAAATGTACAAAACATGAAAGTTGTAGATCTTTGTCTTAGCTTTCCAACACATCTTGCAACTCCTAATTTGGCCTTGTGATTGGAGAAATACGTCAATTCTACCAAAACTGGTCCTGCAGAAACTCGCAATCTGAGATGGGCCTAAATTAATACAACATAAACATTTAAAAAGCAAAATAAAGAACACATTCTATCTTAATGATATTTTACAATGGTTCTAAAAATTCTTACAAATCATGTTATAGGTTCAATAAGGTGAACCCAAAGTATAAATTCTCTTGGTTCATCTTGCACATGTTCAAATAGGAAGGCCCCCAATTTATGCATTAGTTTCTTAGTTTTACTTCTTGTTAAGAGTCTTTGATCTTACATGTTTGTAACATTATGTGCATTCTCATTATCTTGAAATTGATGAGGGTTATGGAACTCATCAAAAACAGATACAAAATTTGTGAAATCATAGAAACGGAATGTGAGAGATACATATATAGGTGCTTAAGTAGACAGAACTCCAACCATAGTTCATGTTTTAGCAGAGCAAGTACAATTGAATTGATACCCAATGATCATTCAGGGAATGGTATCAGCCAAACAGGTAATAAATTTAGATACGCAGACAACTTAATCAGCAAACCAATTCGACTTCCTTAACATAATAAGGATCAATATAATAGCATAGACTCCTTGTGAAAAATGAGAAATAAATTTATACAAGTTAACAATTAAAAAGCACGACACCCTGAGAAAGACTGATCAACAAACCAGTGAGATTATGGTGATAAGAGAAGGTTCTAGCGATTGATCCCAAATTCCCTTGGAACCAGAGGGACTTATTTACATAATTTTTCCCTTTTTGCAAATATCGCTTTAGAAGGCATGATATATATTCAAGGTACATAGGATAATCAAAACAAGGAAGGACATTGCCAAACATTTCCCTTAAGTAATTACACAAAAAATATAGCTACTCACAAGAGAGGAGGAGAACAACAGTTTAAACAATAGTGAATTCCTTATTCCATGATCACATAACCTGTCGAGTTGAGTTTTATTTATTTCTTGGACCCGAGCAATGCCAAAAAATGACCTGGAACGGAAGGCAACCAAGTGAATAGACAACAAGAAGAAGGAAAAAACAAGTGTAATAATACCACACAGCTTGATGTTAGATACAATTCACAACCACAATTGGTCAACAGGAAGACAGAAGTTCAAGTGCGAGAGCTTCACAAATGGCAGTAAGGGAAAATAAAATTCTCAAAAGAATTTCTTTACAGAAACTGAGATTAAGGACAAGAGAACTGAAGAGCAGGTTAATGCATATGAGCAATAATCAAAGGTAATAGAATATTCATGCTAGATGCAGCAATTAGCATTATTAAAGTCATATAGGAAAGGAAAAGAAAAAATATGTAGTGCTCAAGAAATAGAGAATTCAATAATGAACCAGGAACATGTCAAGCCGCAGACTCATCAGTCCAAGACATTATTTAAAACCCCAATTGAAGATTCAACAAATACACCAGACCACATAAGGAAAATGAGTTGCTCATAAAGGCAGACAGCAACAATTGTAGTAGGCGAATAGACATACATACTCAAGACTAAGCAAACTTAATATGTTAATGATCCAGGTGGAAAGACACACAAGATGACCAAAGACTAAGCAAACTTAATATGTTAATGATCCAGGTGGAAAGACACACAAGATGACCAAGGCTTGCCATTACAGCACATTCTCCCCTTTAGGAGATCTTCATGACCTTTGATCACAAGGCCAAGCAAGCCATTTTAACAATCAGTTGGAAAACATTTGACAACCAAGATTCATGGATGAAAGAACACTAACATGATTATCATGAATTCATGATGGCACAGATCAACAGAATCAAGAATCACTAACAAGGACAAACAGGGAACTAGCATACCACTCAGAGTACACATGGAGATTGAAGAATAAGAGAACAGCCATTGCCCAACCTTTGCATAACAAGATGAAGATTTCATCATGTTAATTTGTTAATATGTGAAAACACATCATGATACACAAGGCAACTGAAGCCTGAATAAATGCTAGGAACATCATCCAGCAAATATACCAATTATAAACCTTTAGGAAGCAACATCTTACAAGGGAAAATAAGACATGTATGGCATCAATGATAATGGCAGCACCGGCCTCAATAATCATGTTGGAAAACACATCCAGCTCAACAATAATTGCAACTACTGCTTTATTAACACATGGAATGACTCAGAGGGGTCCTTGTCTATGACTCAGAGGAACAATATTATTCTTGCTCATAGCTCAGAGGGACTCTTGTCCATTCAAACTTAAACGGAATGACTCAGAGAAGTCCATGTCTATGACTCAGAGGAACAATACTATTCTTGTTCATAGCTCAGAGGGACTCTTTTCAGGCAAATAATAATGGCAACAAAGGCCAACAAATAGTATGTCATACCAACTGTGTTATATACCACATGTAAGGTACATACAACCACTTAATTCACATACTTCATTTCTTAGATACCAGCATCCAGAATATGCAAGTGACCTTATAACCATAATTATTCATAAAACTTTTCAATTGAACACCATTACGGATGAATACAAGGGTTCTATATTTCTAAAAGAATGTTTAAGAACCATAACAACATTCAGTATTTAAAAACTTTAGTCACAACACATGACAGGAGAGGTTAAAGGATTAAACACCTTCCTGATAGAAAAAATAAAGGCACACTGGAACATCAATTGAGAGATGATATCCTACCATAGAACCCCTTTTTTCCCACTAGAACACCTACTGACAATCAGCTTCCCCTGAGGGATTATCCATAAGAACATGGATTACAACCCACAATATTAGGCATTACTTAAAGGTTTTTAGCCTTGATGAAGAACCAAAACAAAACCAATAGCAAAGTAAACAATTTACCACATAGAGAGCATTTTTGAAATTATTTAGGCAGTTCTTGCACATGATATTGGAGAGGAAAGAATCAATCTAATCTGCAGGAACAGCTGGCGATCACGTAGTAGCATAAGCCTCATTGCCCGGCCTAAGAACCAGGGCAGCAGAATATTTATTCACCAATGCTTACCAACTGAAGGTTATTCATAGAACATATTCATTATTACAGATTACAATCTTAAGTAAGACATCAGGACCAATAGTTTTCACAGACTACCAATGGCACAACACTGATAGACATGAGCATTACAAATACTAAGCTCACATGGATAATGAAGAAACACAATTTAAGGAAACAGAAGGTACAATCAATGAACAAAGTTCTCGTAGTAATAAAAACAGATTAGCTCAACATCAGTAAGAAGAAAGTGACAACACATGATATGATGATCCAAACTGATGAACGATTAGAGAACCATAATATATATATTACAGATGCCACGTCAGAGGTCAGAGCACAGTGGACAATGCTTCCTCCAGCCGAGACAAGAATACACCACTCCTTGCTAGAACCAGGACACTGTACACTTTAGGCATCAGGAGTAACAGCTTCGTTCAACAGTCCTTAGAGCCTCATAGACACATGGACATTATCACGAGCAACTTGCATGCACACGGATAACTGACAACCATTCACCAAAAAATATTCCAGGACTTCATTTGATAGAGAGAAAGAAAGGATGAAATGAAATAAACACTTAAAGAATTTTAAAAAATAGAGATGTAATGATGGCAGGAGGAGCAACATTAGAGCACCCGAACTCCTCGCCAGAGAAATAACACTCACCCGATCACTGCCCCAACTGCATCACCCTCATAGCAATGCATGATCACTAAATGTTCATCGACTGACCCAATCAATTAGGAGAACAAAATACAACACCGTAAATTTCGCAGCCCAGGAGATGAAGACAGATTAAACACAATGCAGTTTCATTGACCTTTTGTCAAACACCTTGTGGGCACCAAAAATGCACATGCAATTTTTGGCAAAAACATTTGCAATCGACCATGAAGAAGCAAGTTTAAGTGAAGCACATGCTATTTTTGACCAAAAAAGCATTTGCAATCGACCATGAGGAAGCAAGTTTAGGTGAAGTAGAGATAGGTAAAGCATGTGATACCAAACTCAAATAGATAGAAGATGGAACGAACACAAATAGACAGAAAAAATCAGATTCCTCCAACCTGAGACTCTGATACCACGTTGGAATTCAATCAAACAGTAACATGTAAATTGAATCTCTACTCGGATCTTAACATGCGAAGATAGATCCATTACTGCTGAGCTCGGTGAAGTGAGATTCGCAAGTAGAAAAGAAGAAGACTTATGAACAAAATAGTAACACTGATTGAAGAGGAAGAAAAACAAAGTGTTATTGCTTCAATTCGTACTCTTACATATTTACAGTTGCTAGCTTCAGATTTATACATGGATTACGGGAAGAAGTCCTTCCCTGATGCTAATCATCCTGAGCCTCCAATTGTTCTAACACAACAGCTCTTCGGACAAGATGGAAGGGAAGACAGCGATGATGATTTGACAGGAGAGCTGCAGCGATTTTTTGGGATTCTGCCGCCCTATTAACTGGTGTACACCGCGATGAGATCACTCCACCACTTTCCCCTCACCACCCACCCCTGCTGCAACGTGTCGCGTGGTAACACGTGGAGTGAAGAGAAAGTGGATGAGGTGATCTCATCCCAGTGTACACACACCTTTAAATATAATATAATAGTTATGTATACCACAATGTAAACTAATATACAATATGTGTAGAACCCGGATCAATCACACCATAGCCCAAACATGTCTTTGTAACAGTATTTCTCAACATCCCAAAAACCAAATATATTATAGACACCCTGTCAGAGACTAGGTCGTTACGTCTATAGTGCCAAGTATATGCCTTCACACTCTGTCCAAGACTATGTAGTTGCGTCCAGACCCAAATATGCATATAGAAGTCATGTCTCAGACGAGGTAGTTATATCTGCAAAAAATCCAAACAAGCATACGGAAACCCTATCCCTGACGAGGTACTTACATCTGCAGCGCTCGATAATAATATAGAAATCAACCCGGCTTACTGATATATTTCCCTTATGAAGAGTTCATGGAGACATAATATTAAGGTTAACGGGGTATAGATGATATATAGGTGCTCCTTAGAGTATATTTAGGGATGTAGATAGGAGTACACACTATCTATGTTTTTAGGTTGACTTTGTACTTGTTTGTTTATGTTTTACAGTTGTTTTGCATTATATGTACATATACACGGTATGTGTATTTTAATATCGACAGTCTCCTCTTTGTATTTCCTGAATTTCCTCACTAACACACTAGCACATCATATCTCTAATATTATGTCATTTATACAGGTACATATAGAGCCCGGGATCTCACTGGAAGCAAACTCTCTATCCCTTGGGACAGAGGTATTGTTTGCCTGCCACTTACCCTTCCCAGACCCTAGCGATAGCTTTTGCTGTCGTTGGGATATGCTGGGTACGGATGATGATAATGATGAAGGGTGAATTTCCAAAATATGCGATGCACAATTTTCAGAATGATTTCAAATGTCGATGTTTCCAAAACAATTCCTTAAAGTCCAATGTTTCAAATATTTTCCAAAACCAAAAAATTTCCAAATGATACCAATTTATTTCACATAAAATTATACGAATTCTGTCGATTACGATCCATATACTTATGCAAAATTCCGTCACAACCTAAGCCAATCTCAACCTTGGCCGAGTTAAGCCCCTCATGTGACCCTCCAAATTTCGACCATGAGATACAGTTTCATGAATATTATTCATATACATATACATATATATTTTTTTATCGAAAGAGAGATTTTATTGAGAAAAAGGACCTCACTTATGTTGGAGGAAAACCTTATTACATAGTTGAGTCTGCGTAAGAGTATAGCGAATGCAAAAAGTTGATGATTATCAGCCTCCAATCATATATGATATGCCGCATTAAAACATTGCCAAGTAAAACCACCATTGTGGATAAAACCTTGGCGAAGGAAAAAAGCGTACATATTTATATAATTGGAGCATCGATATGCGATACAGTACATTGTGGAACAAATTGTAAGCCTAATAGACAAGAGAGTATGTCGTGCATGTTCATCCAATAATGTATCCGGCTCTAAAGTCTGATGCGTGATCCTCGTAGAAAAGGTTGCCGCACTCGCGTCGAGTATAAAGACCACCGTGATAGGTTTTCCAGTCCATGCACATGTGAAGAAAAAGGCTAAGTTAAACAAGTATATGAGGCACAACGAAAACATGAATACCAATAGAGTGCAAAGCATACCGTGTCTGCCTGCACCCCCACAGGATACAGGCAGAAGGAGGAGATGAATGCCAATCCATATGGAAGATTGGAAAAGCTCAAGGGATGCGCAAGTTTGCGGATGTGAGATCCAATGATATGGAACCACGAACTAAAGGCAGAAGATTGTGGCGAGAGTAAAACTGTGTCCGAGGATCTAGCATTGCATGCTGAGCAAGGTAATGAGCAGCCATGTTTGCCTCTCTATAAATATGATTGAAGTCCAGTTGGTGAAGATGAACTAATGTCTCCAATAACCGCAGATGATAGTTCCCAAAAACTGACTGTGGTCGCGTCAAGCATGTTAACATCTGAGCACAATCCGATTCAAGAATAATGGAACAATACAGTGGAAGGAAATATAACAAACCAAACACCGTTGCCTGTATCTCTGCAATGAGAGGTGTACTTGGAGGCAAGCGAAAACAGATTGCTCCCGCACAGAAATCAGCATGATCACGCAAAATAGCCCCCCTGCTGCATAATGTCTGCCAACCGCCGCATCTATATTTAATTTTAATTTACCTGAAAGAGGAGATCGCCAACGAACCACTTGCGGACGTGGAGGCTGGAGTCTGGGAAACCATGAAAGTTGTCGTGTTCTTTCTGCCGCTAGCTTAGAACCATCAATTGTTTTACTCCACATATCAATGTCATAATGGATGGAAGCCCGAAAGGAAAACGCTGCAAAAGAGTTTGCCTCACCATACACTAACGACGCATAAGCGTGCCATATATTGTGAACAATAATAGCCGGAATAACGATTTTTAAAACCCCAAAGAGAGACGAAAATGTGGAATGATACAACCCAGATAACAGATATTGGCGAAGATGCAGTGATGGGGGGGAAGACAATGTAACTCAGATGCAAAGAAATCCCATAGTGGACGAATGCCAGCACAGTATAAGAACACGTGATCCACCATGGCCGATGCTTGCTTACAAAATGGGCATTGTGTTGGACGAGAAGTATTGTACTTACCAATGTAGTCCACAAATGGCACAGCAGAATGAAAAATTCGCCGTAATAATAACTGAATGGCAGGCGAATGGTGCTTGAACCAAATGAATTTCGCAGAAAACAGTGTTGGTCGGGTTGACCGGCAGATATCATAGGCAGAACGTAAAGAAAATTCCCCCCCAAGCCGAGGGTGTCCAGCTGAGATGTGAGCCTTGGCCTTTAGTCTGAGCAAAGAAGGTAGCATGAATTCTACAAATAATCCTCCAAACAGGTGAATCCGGCAGCCTAGGCAGATAATCCCCGCGGCTTCCATATTTTATATGCATATATTTACTCCAAAGTGTATGATGCTGCTGATATGACTACCAAATGCGACAATGATAAGCCTATTGTAACGTGCTGAGATCACGAAGTCCCAAACCAGCTTCCTCACTAGGTGTAGTAATAGTAGACCATGCAACCCAATGATGTCGATGTCCTCAAAAAAACGTTGCCATTTTTCTTTCTATAATTTTGATCACTGACTTTGGCAAACCCCCGGCTGCAAGAACATGTAGTGGTAGAGCAGAAATCACTGAACGAAGCAAAACAAGGCGACCTGCTACAGAGAGTAACCGAGAATGCCAGCCCTGCAGTCGGTCATCAATATGCTGGAGTAGGGAAGAACAATATCTAGAACGATTGATGCCCTTATGCAAATAAGAACCAAGGTATCGAAAAGGTAAACCAGAACATCGCATGCTTAGTATAGTCTCAAAAACTCGCCGCTGATGTAGCGATGTGCTCGCAGATGGAATAAAACTGCTCTTTTGAAAGTTGACCTTCTGACCAGAGGCAATTTCATATAATGTTAATATACATATACATATATATACATATATATATATATGTGTGTGTGTGTGTATGTATATATACATATACACACACACATATATATATATGTATATATAATGTTAATATGTATGTATGTATGTATATATATATATATATATATATATATATATATATATATATATATATCTAGAGATAGAACGAAAACGCTTCTCTCTGGCGATTTCCCGCCGGCGCTAGCTGCCGCTGAACGCTGCTGCCGGAGACTCCTATCCCTCATCACTCCGATACCATTTCCGCTACACACGCCTTCGATTCTGATCACCCTTCTATCAATCGGTCCGTTACAGCCCCTGCGCAGGGTTTCATTTTCGCGCACCTCATGCCAGCGGCGCCGACGTTTGCGGCGGTTGTTACCGGCGCCGCCCACTCCACATCCAACAACATCCACATTGCCCCGAAAATGGTTGCTCGTCATAAAGGCCTTCCATTGGTTTCCTTTCTTGATGATGAGATTGACGCCTTGGCTGAGCCCTACAGGTATTTTTTGGTTGGCACTTTTTGGTATGGCAGGCCTCCTCTGAAAGTTATACGTGAAGTGTTTGAAAAAATCGGTTTTCATCAAGATTTACGTATTACATTGATTGATAAATCGCATATCCTTCTCACTTTCGGTAATGAAGCGGATTATTTGCGTTGCTTTTATCGCCGATCATGGCAAATCTCTGGTTGTCATATGCGGATTACAAAGTGGACTGTCGATTTTGATCCCAGTGCTGATGTTCCTATTGTGCCTATCTGGATTGCTTTGCCGTCATTACCAATACATCTTCATCATAGGGCGGCATTGTTTGAGGTGGTCAAGCCGATAGGTACGCCATTGAAGTTGGATATCGCCACTTCGGGTGGTCTGCGTCCATCAGTGGCTCGCGTATGTGTAGAGGTTGATGTTTCACAGGAATTACCTCAGAAAATTTACCTGCAGGCAAAAGGCCGAATGATACTCCAATCCATAGTGTATGAGGATCTCCCTCTTTTTTGCACCTCTTGCCGTCGGTTAGGGCATGCGGCATCTGCATGTCCATCTATAGTCAATGGTCAGGCTCCTCCCCCGCAACCTCCGCCGCCTCCACCACCCCCTCCAAAATTGACTCGTCCTCCTCGTCAGCGATGGACACCAATCAAAAAGAGTGTGATGTCATCAGGTGTGCCTGAGTCTGCTGCTCCGGTGACAAATAATGATGCTCCTACACCGATGGACCAGCACGCATTGCCCACTGCCATGCAGCCTGAGCTTGCCATTCCTCATATACCTTCCTCGCTCCATCATGTTGAGGTGGTTCATACTGAAGAGGAATTTTGTGATGCTGCGGATCATCACCTACCTGTCGAGCCCCCATATGTTGACATAGGTCACTCTTCGGATACTGATTTGCCGCTAGAAGGCATCATAGAGGATGTTTTGGATGATACGGAAGACATTGCACGTAAAATGCAATCTATGCCGCCTTCGCCGGATGAAGATGTTCTGATATCGCGCTTAACATATACTCAGTCGGCGACAGATTTTATACCCGTAGCCCCAAGACGTAAGCGCCGCCCCCGTAAGGACCTGCCACCTCTCCCGCCTTCTACGATCTTAACTCGGAGCGCATCTCACGTTGTTCAGGGAAGTTCCTCTCTTGCTCAATGAATATTATGGTTTGGAATATTCGGGGCATGCGTGCCTCTTTGCCTAGATTAAAACATTTAATTACAGAACATCGGTTGCATTTGATAGCTTTATTAGAGCCTAAACACGCACCTTCAAGCATTTGTAGATTCATGTTGCAGCTTGGTTTTACGCACTCTTATGCTTCTGTTTCACAACACATTTGGTTTTTTTGGCGTGATGCTGAGTTTCAATTACTTGCTACTCAGGATCAGGGTCAAGTGGTGCATTTTACACTTCAGTCTCTCTCGTTACAATGGAAATTTGTATTTTCGGTGGTTTATGCCAGCACGACGCCTATTCGGCGCCGTCCTCTTTGGCAAGCCTTGGGTGATTTTGCTTGTTCGTGTACTTTACCATGGCTAGTTGGTGGTGATTTTAACACGTTTCGTTCGTTAGAAGATCATCGTGGTCGCTCGACTCCATCATTATCCGCCTTACAGGATTTTAATGATTATCTTGAACAGTGCTCGCTTATGGCCCCTCCTCACCAGGGATCTAGATTTACTTGGGCAGATGGAAGAGGACTGGGTCGCATATGTCGCAGATTAGATTGGTTATTTGTTAATTCATCATTTCAGGATAGTTTTACGACCCTCCAGTTGTCTCATCTACCAAGAGTTGCCTCTGATCATATGCCCTTATTGTTTTCATGTCGCCGCCAGGGCGTACCCTCTCGGCGCCAGTTCATGTTTTTGGATCCGTGGCTGCATCACTCAGACTTTCATCATTATATGCAGCAGGCATGGAGATCTTATCCGACTACGGGTGGTATGTATGGTTTCTATAATAAGCTATGCTCTTTCAAAAAAGATATTCAACGGTGGAATATTGACATCTTTGGCAATATTTTTCATAATCTTAAGTATGCGGAGACCCAATTAAATCTGGCTGAAGCAGCCTTAGATGCTCAACCTACAGAGGAACATCGTGCCAACTATCATAAGACTAAGGCTGAATATCTGCAAGCCTCTGCTGCAGAATTACGCTTCTGGAGGCAAAAGGCTAGAGTAAAATGGCTTCAAGAGGGGGATGCTAATACCCAGTATTTTCACTCTATTGTTAAGGGGAAGCGGACGCAGTTACGTATTCAGCAAATACAAGATGCTGAGGGCCACCTGCTAACGGAACCTTCAGACATCATGACAGCTGCGGTTTCTTTTTACAAAGATTTGTTTGCCCCACATCCAACACAAAATCATGCGACAATCTTATCATACATTCCTCGACTGGTAACAGACGAGGACAATACACGGTTGACCATGCTTCCTACTGCATCCGAAATTAAAGAGGCGGTATGGCACCTGGATCCTCACAGTGCTGCTGGCCCAGATGGTTTTCATGGTATGTTTTATCGTTCATGTTGGTCGGTCATACATTCTGATGTGGAAAAAGCCGTGCAGGAATTCTTCCTAGGTATTCCGCAGCCTGCCATTATGGCGAGTGCAGTTATTACTTTGATACCCAAAACATCCTCACCACAGTCTTTCAGTGATTTCCGCCCAATCTGTTTGACGAATTTTCTCAGTAAGGTATGTACCCGGATTATCGCAACGCGTTTGGGCCTACTTCTTCCTAGGTTGATTTCTCCGGAACAAACAGGTTTTCTTCCAGGGTATGATATCTCCACACAAGTTTTATTGGCCCGAGAAATGGTTCACATGTTGGATAATGGCACTTCACATTTATGCTTAAAATTGGATATGATGAAAGCTTTTGACCGAGTTAGTTGGGATTATTTGGAGAGATTACTGTTGGCCTTTGGTTTCTCAGGATTTTTCACTAGGCTAATTCTTAATCATCTCCGAGCTACAACATTATCAGTTTTGATCAATGGCGAACCATCTCCATCTTTTCGTCCATTTCGAGGGGTGAAACAGGGGGATCCTTTATCTCCTTTGCTTTTCATTCTATCCTCTGAGGGATTCAGCCGTGGTTTATCAACTTTAGTAGCAGAAGGAAATATTCGATCATTCAGCCTTGGTCGTATTCCATTTGCCATTTCTCATTTGGCTTATGCCGATGATCTCCTTGTTTTCCTACAAGGTACACAGCGCAATATCCGTCGATTTAAAAAGTTTTTAACGGACTATGAAACTGCTTCTGGCCAAAAGGTTAATTTTCACAAGAGTAGTATGATTCCATCGGCTCGGCTATCTGTGCGTCGTGTTCGTGATATACAGGAGATTCTGGGGATGAGGCTTTCGTCACTTCCTTTCCGTTATTTGGGATCTTATCTTCACAAGGGTATTAACAGCTCTCGCTATTGTGTTACTCTGTTACAACATTTCGATGATAAATTACAAGGGTGGCATTCCAGACTTTTATCTTCTGCAGGCCGTTTGGTTTTATTACGTTCTGTGATCTCTGCGCTCCCTCTACATGTCATGGCAGCAGGGGGTCTGCCAAAGTCAGTTATTAAGATAATACAGAGGAAAATGTCGATGTTTTATTAGGGAAATCGCCATCATTGGGTTGCATGGTCCACTATTACATTGCCTATAGAGGAGGGTGGATTGGGGCTGCGAGATCTTCATTCCTTGCAGCAGGCATATCATTGCAGAATCTGGTGGCAATATCATAATCAAAATACGCTATGGAGTCGGTATATGCACGCTAAATATGGACGTCGGGGGGATTTTCGACCACGGCTGCCAGATTCGCCAGTTTGGAAGCTGATTTGTCGCATTAATCATATTTGTGTAGCACATACAGCTGGGGCTAATAATTTCCTTACTTGGCAACCCTCGACAACAGGGGAATTTGCGCTTAAATCTGCTTACAATATATGTCGCTCATCCCGACCCACATTGATTTCAGCAAAGTTCATTTGGTTCAAACACCATTCACCATCCATCAGATTATTCCTATGGCGTTTATTCCATGCGGCTTTACCGTTTGAAGACTATATAGGCTCTTATTTGACGGCACGTCCCACGCAGTGTCCATTTTGCAAGCAATTTTCTTCCTCTGTTGATCATATATTTCTATATTGTTCGAGAATCCAGCACTTGTGGATGTTCTTTACCTCGGAATTGCAGGGCGTACCTCCAACTAATCTATCACTGAGACAATACTTATTAGCTTGGTGGTACAGGTCATCCGCTTCTTCTTTAGATGGGGTGCTTAAGATTGTGGTCCCTGCCATTATAGCTTATAATATATGGCGTTCCTATGCCAATATGGTATATGGTGATCAGACCTCCTTTTCTATATCCGCACTTCGGAACACAATCCACTTTGATCTTCATATGTGAGGTCAAACACTTCACGGTACCAAATTGGCAGCCGGTCCAATCACGCCGTTATCATGGCTTCCAATGCCTCACCCTCCGCGTCTTCAAGTAATTAAATGGCTAACTCCACCATCAGGCCGATTTAAACTCAATGTTGATGCAACGGTTGGACGTTTCAATGCGGCAGGAGGTGCCATTCTGCGTGACTCTAGTGGCGCATGTGTGCGTGCCGTCGCATTCCGCCTCCCGTCATGTACGCCGTTGCAGGCTGAAATCCAGACAGCCCTGTTTGGCTTGCTATACTTCCTACCATTATATAGATCCCTGATCATGGAAACTGATTGTGCACAACTACTGCAACGTCTACGTCAACAGCAACCTGTGTTCGACAACTTCCATCTGAAATTCCTACAGCTGTTGATCACTCGTCATAACTTGGAAACTAAACACGTATTCAGGGAGGCAAATATGCCAGCTCATTATTTGGCTCAGCATGCAATGATGTCGCCATGCACTTCATTCTTCACATCCTCTAGCCTACCATCAATGGTCCGGGCGGCAGTTTCTTTGGACCTCACGTCAGCCACTTTGCGTAGGCAGTCAACATAACGTCTTCCAAATGGATTGGCACACTCAATTTTTCTCTGCCTATACTCGTTGGAGTACAGGCAGGCCGGGTACGTTGGCTGCCCTTTTTCAATTAATTATCATAGGCATTCTCCATGCTTACACACATATTGTTTTTCCATGTACACATAATCTCTTTGGTGAGGATACTCGAACTGTTTGGGTACATGCTGCGATCAGTAAGCTCATGGATGTTTGCATTGATTGGCAAAGGTGTACTGTTGCTGCCTGTGCTTTTCCTGGTGTAGGCAGCCTTGGTGGGTTCAATATATTATCGATTTATTTTATTGGGCTGGTTTTACTAGACCTGTATGATATATATTTTGATTTGGCTGCTGCATGTATATTTGTGTGCCACCAATCTCTGATGCATGCTGTTCTCGGGAACCTCGATCTTGCTGGATATTCATATTGGGCAACTGACTATACGTTGCTGGGCACGCATTTGGGGCGTGAGCTTTGGCGTTGGATCACTATGTATGTCTTCCACCAGGATTGGCGAATTCTGACACATCCTGGCTGTTTCCTCAGGGATCCAGGCAGGTTCGGTATGTCTGCTTATCTATTGGCCTGCAGTTTATATTTTACTCCACTGTGTTATAACTACCGCTTGGTGCTTTCTATTTCATGTCTTGGATTATGTCTGGCGCTGCCAAATGATGTTTTTTCCTTCTTGGAGAACTTAACACTCATTGACAAGCCTAAGCTTTGGTTTGATACGACGGGACTACTGGAGGTGACACTGATGCATCGTAATTTCAGCTTTCTCCGGCAACGGCAACAATTTGAAGGATATCACCATTTGTACTCATATTTCCATTCTACGCATTTCAATGATAGTCATATAAATATGTACGCTTTTTCCTTCGCTAGGGTTTTATCCACAAGGGTGGTTTTTCCTAGCAAGGTTTTAATGCGGCATATCGTATATGACTGGAGATATGTACTCCTTAGTTCGTTATTTCATTTGTTCACTTACTCTGAACTGATGTAATATGGTTTTCCTCCGCCATAAGTGAGGCTTTATTTTAATCAAATAACCTTACAAAATATATATATATATATATATATATATATATATATATATATATATATATATATATATATATATAACCATACATGTAAGCACGACAAAATTTATATATTGTCATATACCTCTAATTAACATTATTCAAATATTGGCCTTGAAAAAAAGGTCAGCCACCGTGAAATATATATTTAAGTATTTTCGGCCCTCTTTAACAAACTTACAATTTCAACTTTCATAACTACACATATATACAATCGATCATAAACACATGTCTATACATTTATCTATGAAGTCATACATACTTATGTATTGTTATGAACCGCACCTCCACACTTTTAGTAAATGAGAACAAAGAAAATTATGATGGAATTAGGGTGTGATGAATAGGAATCAAGTACCACACTAAGCGGTATGGGTAAAATTTTTGATAAACACTAAAACCAATGAATCCAATACCTTATGTAGAAAATAATTTAAGTAAATTAATTAAATAGAACCAAAACAAAGACACAAACTTTCTTTGACATTTAAATAAATGAAAAAGGTAAGTAGGACATAGGAAATGAGGTGGACAAAATTTTGTCCTATTCTACATCTCACAACATCCATTTGGACGCCACCTAGGACAAGGAAAGGAAAGAATTTTCTTACAACTTTCCACCGCCAACCAATCTTCTTCCATACAAGACTTGCCACACTCATCATCCTCCCTTCTCCCCATTCAAACATGATGGAAATTCTTCTCCAATTTTATACTCAAATTTTCGACCATCTAGGAAAGGAAAGTAAACAAGAATATTTTTCCATGCACTCCACCCTTACATGTTTCATTTCAAGCTTTCTTTTCCAACCAATAAAATTTCATGCATTCTTACACTCCACTTTTAGCAATCAAATGTAACACTCCTCATTCTTGTAGTCTTCATTATGTAAGAAAGGTGACAAAGTTCTTACAATTCCATTTTACCAAACAATAGAATTTTATGCATGTCCTACACACATCTCTCCTTCTCTTTCCCTTCACTCCATGATGGAAATTTATCTTTCATTTTATGTTAAGAAATTTGGCCATAGCAAGAAGACAAAGAAATTGCCTTTCATACCACTCAATCTTTTATTCTCTATTCTTACACACAAATTTTCCAATCAATAGCCTCACATGCATGCCTTACAACCTTATATTTTATCTTCCCAAAACCCAAACATAATGATGAAATTCTTGTTCCCCGCCACCCAAATTTCGGCCAACCCAAACAAATAGGCAAGACCACTTCATTTTTTCATTCCACTTCCCATTTTGTTCAAATCCTCTTCAAGTAATACTCTCCTTTCCTCCACTTCATTCTCTCAAAGAAGTTTCTCTTCCTCATATTTCATTTTTCAACCGTGAAGCAAGCCAAGAAAAAGAAAGTCTTCTACTCCATGTAAAGAAAACAAGCTCCAAGTGTAAGAAACTTTAAGATAAAATGTTATACCCTTCATTCTAGCAACTTCCTCTTTGTCGATTCTTCAAAATAACTCAATCCCCCCAATTCTAGCAAGGCCAAAAGTTCCAACAAAAAAGGAGGAAGAAGTCTCCAAATTGGAAAAGTAGGAACCTTCAAAAACTTCCAAAGATGAGATTGTATCAAGCTTAATTTTAGAACTTTCTTAGTGTTCATCTTCCAAAAATAATATTTATTTTCCATTTCTTGGCCGTGTAGGTCGAGAATTCCATGAAAGGGGAAAAGAAGATATCTTTTTCCATTTTAAGCCTAAGATTCAAAGAAAAATGCAAATATTCTTCTTGGTTTCTTCATGCATGTTGAAAAATCCATCATCTATGTTCATTTATAAACTTAGATCATGCATGCATTTTTTCAAATGATTTTTCCACTATGAACATGGAAAATGTCTACTTGCATGCCATTTATGTGATGACCATTATGTAATTCTTGAATGTAGGCATGCTTAAGATCAAGAGAATATGTAAAAGTGTCATGCATATAAAGTTTATGGTATGTTTAGGCCTCACATGTGTATGTATGTAACATATAATAGAAGACTAGGCATGCATGTCTCACTTCATGAAAAGTGTTGGTTACATGTCACACCTTCTTGAAAAAGTGTACTAAGAACCACATTTTGCTTTATTTTCTAGTATGTTTTCATGATGATCATCACATACGTGTTTCTATATGAGCTTTAGTGTTTCTGCATGTTGATGATGTTGATTTAGCATGATTGAGGCATCATAATTAATGCTATTTTGCTTGGCCACAAAAGATTGTTTCTTTGATTATTTTGTGCATAACATCCATGGTTGGGGGCTGTTTTGGGCTACCACCTCCACCATGCATCATCACCATCATCTTGATGTGTAATCTTGATGATCATGGCCTAATGATGTGTATTTTTGTGGTTTCCAACATCATATGTATTTGCATGGAAATGTTATCATGATCATCATTACCATCATGCCGCTTATGTTCATACCCTTGGTGGAAACTACCATGCATGAATTTATATATATTGAAGCCAAAAGTATAATGCATCATCATGGAGGAAAGTGAATAAGTCAAGCATGCATATATATATATATATATGTTCATTAAAAGTTAAAGGGCTAAAGAAGTATGATCATTTTGCATGTATAAATGAGGAACAAGTTGGAAAATCAAGCGTAAATATGTATGGATGAATTCGGCCAAGTGGCCATATTTGTGTGCTAATGATGTTTTTTAGATATTTACTTGATTACATGTATGTAAAAATATCATATCACATATTATATGTATGGTTAAATAAATGATGTGTTTAACAAGCAAATTAAAGAAATGACAATATGTGACAAAAACTACAAAGAGGATTGTTTTCGCAATGTGAGCCGAGAGATCTAAAGGGGTAAAATGGTAGTTTTTCAATTCAAAACATGTAGAAGAGTGGGCTGTTTTGAAAGGCCATAAAATAAAATAGGAATTGGATAAATTAAGATATGATATTAGTGGATTGAGCCAAAAGGGGGGGTGTTTTGCTGATCCAAAACCGAGAGCCTCTAACAAGAGCATAAAAGGGATTTTAGTGAAGTTTAAGGCATGGAAGATGAATTAAGTTTGAAATAAACAAGTTTTGAAATTTTAGATAAGTAAAACGAGCCAAAACCAAGCCCACATGCATACGTATATGAGTCAAAGTTTTGAAAGAAGATGTTTTATCACACGATACATGTTTACAAAATATTTTTATCACACGATACGTTTTGAAAAAGATTATAACACGTGATATATTTTTACGGAAATGTTTGATCAGGGGATACGTTTTAACAGGATTTTAAACAAACTATACCACGAGACTATAGATTCCAATGGCATAGTTATGTTATATGATGATACGATTCTCAGTTATGTTATACGATGATATGATTCACATTATATGCTATATGATGATATATTATAATTGGAGGCTGTACTGACATCAGGTGTAGTAGAGAGGATGTCAGTGGCAAACATATACACAAATACCCTATGCGTCATATTGTTAGTGTATGTGCCCTAGGCCATGATTTGGATATTTATGTTATGCATTTATTATTAATAAAAGAGGTTTTATTATCATTATTGTTGGTTAGTATGTTACACAATTTTGATATATGTCCCTGATTCATTATTGTTATGGAGATAAAATAATTTATAATCAGTATGAGTATTGATTTGATAATCATGAGATGATTATGTGTATGGTGATACGAATCAATCTCATAGATACTTGTTAGAGAACAGTGTATTAGATAGACCCATCATGAGATTGCTACATGGATTAGCGTCATAAGTAAATCTCATGATAGTCATGTTTTAATCCTTTGACTTGAGATTGTCATAGTTTCCAACATAAGGACTATTATATTTTGACATGATCAAACGTTATCCGTAACTGGATAATAATAAAGGTCATGATTGAATGTGATAGAAATTATGTAGAGGATATTGAACAATCAAGATAGAATTTGTCCCTCTCTTTTGAGAGAGATATCTTTGGGCCCCTCGATTAGTGAGACTGTGAAATGCATGGCCGTGCTCAAATGATTTGATAGTGCGATCAATATCATTTGTTTTATCAGTCTACTTAGAGATCGAGTAATCATATGTTTGAACTATATAAGTATGACGCTGACCATGACTTATGTTCAAACTAGATATCGTGTGACAAAGGGATTAATGCATGTACTATTATTAGGCTAGTTGGACTTTACTCGTATTAATTGGGTAGTTGTAATGCCTTGCTAGAGGCCAATTACGACTTGTTGGTTTAATAGAGATTTAATCAACTGCCAATTAATATGGGCCTATCGGGTCACACACAAGAATGCGTATGGCTGAGATTAATAATATTAATAATATTAATATTGGATACTAATTATTATTATTATTATTATCGTTTTTAATATTAATAATATTAATATTGGATATTAATTATTATTATTATTATTATTTTCGTTTTTGGTGATTATATATATATGCATTATCGGATAATAACGAGAGAATCCGTATCTGATATGGATTTTGAATATCCTGTTACAATCCGTATCTGATATGGATTTTGATTGGCATCAACTAATCCGATTATGACTCGGATTTTGATGTCTACGTATGTGTATATATATTTGTGTATCTCGTATACACTACACACACAAAAATACAGAATCATCAAAGAGAAACCCTAGAGCCGTTTTTGTGAAAAGCGAGTTCTTCAGCCGCGCCGTTTGAAGAGCTAGCACTCCGAGCGGAAGCGTTCGTGTGGATACCGACAGAGGGTGGTCGTATTTTCGCACCTCTTTCATCTGCAGATTTCGAATCTACGGAGGTAATTTTTGATTTCTGTTGTCGAATTAAACGAACAACATGGATCCTTGGTAGGAAATCGGAGATCGTTTTTTGTTTTCCGCTGCGCGTTTTGCAGTGATCTCGTTAGATTTCCTAACAGTGGTATCAGAGCGACTTGTTGATTTCGTTTAAATCGATTATATCATGCTTATGTGATTAGATGTTTACTGATTTTCGTATGGCATGATATGTACAAAAACCCCAACTCGGATTTCATATGATGAGAAAAGAATGGTGTTTTTCAAATCGTTTTCATTAGATGATTTGTATACGGCGTTTTTCGTTTGTCATGCGATGATCAAAACCGATTCTGTTTATATTAGATATAAACATACGCTATGTGTAAAACCCTATTTGAATCTCATCTGGTGAGAGCGGATTGATGTTTTCAATTCGTTTTCATGAGACGTTATGATTCGAGATTGTTATATATGATATAAAGTTTTCGTTTTTCATGTGATGATCAAAAACGATTATGTTTATATCGATATGAACAACCGATAATGATTCTGTAAGAGTTATGCATATTCAAAACAGACAGATTATGGCTTCGATTGATGATTCTGTTTTCGGATTTCGAATGGCAGATTGATTCTGTTTCGGATTTCGAACAGCAGATTATCAATTCGATTGATGATTCTGTTTTGGGTTTTGAATGATAACTCTCGGTTCGATCGGTGCTTCTATAAGGGTTTACACGTAATCAAAACAGTAAGATCGTTAATATGATTGACGCGTCTTAGTTAGGGTTTCGAAAAGAAAATTATCAATGCGATTGATACGCCCTATAGTTCGTTACCGTGACATTAAGAATGTCAATATATATTTATTTGTTATAATATGTTTGTGTAAAATATATTATAATTGTTGATGTCTTTGCATGGTGCATAGCATGGCCTTAGGACCTATGTGATTGACTTAGTCATAATTTTGTTTTGGGTTATTATGGCCTGCGTGCCGCTGTAGTTTTTGTTGTATTTAATTATACAAGTAGTTAGGTTTTTCTTTATTATTGTAATAAATGAAGAATCAAGCTACAAAAGTGGTGATGGCGACACATACCAAGGACAGGTGGATTCCATGGAGATGGAGGCACGAGCTCAAGACAAGAAGATATGTATCATTGCAAATGTTGTAATAGGAAGTCTTTCACATAGGGTTTCCTTTATGATCTTCATTTGGTCTCATGAAGATCATATTTAGTTTGGCCATGCTATGTCACATTTACATATTTATCATTTTGTATGAGATGCGTGGATGATATATTATATATGCATATAGGATGCTACGATATAATGATATGCAATGCAAGACATAAACTAAGTTGAACCCTCATTAATAATTTAAGTCTTGATGCCATCCATGTCTTAAACACCTATTAAAACTGGGATTGTATTAAAGTAGGTATTGCCAAAGCAATGTGCTTTAAACATTCCTAGCTACGTAGGATGAGTAATAGTGCTACTCATATGTTTAAAATTGGTTAGACTTAATTGGGCTATCAAAACGGTTTTGGGCTCAAGGCATTAGATGGAATCTAACATACAATGATATATGATGTCATTATTCCATAAATTCTAAGAGTTACATGAGATGTAATTGGTAAAGATGTTACCTACCTAAATAACTTAATTTTAAGCGTCATGCCAAAGCTGAGTTTAGAATTAAGTCAAATATGGATCTTAGCTCACTAAAATATTTCTTTTGAGGGTTATGTTTTAGTGAGAGTTTTATAAATTTTAACCTCATTATTAATAAAGTGTTACTTTGCATGTTTTGTAGATCATAAATGGCCGCTAATAACATTTCCACCTTATCGCTGCGATCTATCCTTGAGAAGGAAAAACTAAAAGAATGTGGGACTAATTTTGTTGACTGGTTTCGAAACTTGAGAATTGTTCTCAAACAAGAAAAGAAGTCCTACGTGCTCGATGACCCTGTCCCTGAACCCCCTCCTGCTGATGCTTCTGCTGCTGTTAAGAACAAGTATAAGAAGCATGTGGAAGATTCAAACGACATAGGATGTCTTATGTTGGCAACTATGTGTTCAGGACTTCAGAAAGACCTGGAACACTTAGAAGCTTATGAGATGAGTGTGCATCTCAAACAAGCTTTCCAACAACAGGCTAGGCAGGATAGGTTCGACACCGCCGTTGCACTTTTTGACTGTAAGATGTCTGAAGGTGAATCTGTTAGCGCTCATGTTTTAAAAATGAAAGGCTATATAGATCACCTTGCAAGACTCGGATATCCCCTGAGTTTGGAACTCGCTACGGATTTGATCCTACACTCTTTGCCTAGCAGTTTTTCTCAGTTCGTAATGAACTACAATATGAACAATATGGAAAAGTCCATTCCTGAGCTACATGGTATGCTCAAAACTGCTGAGGGGAATATCAAGAAGCCTACCCATGTATTGAGTGTCAATACTAAGCTAATGAAAAGGAAAGCTAAAGGCAAGGGTAAGGCTAAAAGTGCAAAGGGTGCAAAAGGGGCAAAGGGTCAAGCTAAACCGAAACCTGGTCCCAAGGCAAAAGTTCCTAAGGAAGGAACTTGTTTCCATTGCAACAAGCCTGGGCATTGGAAAAGAAATTGTGATGTTTATTTGGAGGAGTTGAAGAAGCTGAAGGGTAGTGCGACTACATCTTCAGGTATTTATGTTATAGAAATTAATTTATCTACTTCTTCTTCCTGGGTATTAGATAATGGATGTGGATCCCATATTTGTACAAATATGCAGGGGCTCAAAAGGAGTAGGATGCTGAAGAAGGGCGAAGGTGGACCTACGTGTTGGCAATAGAGCAAGAGTTGCTGCTATAGCTGTAGGGACCTATGAGCTTGTCTTGCCCAATGGGCTTTTGTTAGTTTTAAACAATTGCTTTTATGTTCCTACTATGGGTAGGAATCTTATTTCAGTGTCTGTTTTGGATGATGAAGGTTATTCATTTTTAATTAAAAATAAGAAGTGTTCTATTTTTGATAAAAATGACTTGCTTTATTGTATTGCAAGTAGTTATAATGGCATTTATGTCCTTAACCTTGATGATTCCAATGACGGTAATATTTATAACATATCTTCAAAGAGAACTAAGCCAAATGAACTAAACCCTTCATATTTATGGCATTGTCGCCTTAGCCATATAAATGAGAAGCGCGTATCTAAACTCCATCAAGATGGATTATTAGATTCATTTGATTTTGAATCATTTGAAAATTGCGAATCTTGTTTGCTTGGAAAGATGACAAAGACTCCTTTTACTGGACATAGTGAAAGGGCTAATGACTTATTGGGCTTGGTACATACAGATGTATGCGGCCCAATCAGCATTAGTGCCAGGGGAGGATTTCAGTATTTCATTACTTTTACTGATGATTTCAGTATGTATGGCTATGTCTACCTAATGAAACATAAACATGAGTCTTTTGAAATGTTTAGAACTTTTCAAAATGAAGTACAAAATCAACTTGGTAAGACAATTAAAACCCTTCGATCAGATCGAGGTGGTGAATATTTGAGCCAAGAATTTGACCAACATCTAAGAAATTGTGGAATCGTTTCACAGTTGACTCCTCCAGGAACTCCACAATGGAATGGTGTTTCTGAAAGGAGAAATCGGACTTTATTGGATATGGTTCGATCTATGATGGGTCAAGTAGATCTTCCTTTATCCTTTTGGGGTTATGCTTTGGAGACAGCTGCATTCATTTTGAACCGTGTACCATCTAAAGCGGTTGAAAAGACACCATATGAGATGTGGACTGGTAAGAGACCCAGTTTGTCTTTTCTTAAGATTTGGGGTTGTGAAGCTTATGTGAAAAGATTAATATCAGATAAGCTAGCTCCAAAATCTATCAAATGTATTTTTGTGGGGTATCCTAAAGAAACTAAAGGGTACTATTTCTATATTCCCTCAGAGAACAAAGTGTTTGTTGCTCGAAATGGAGTCTTTTTGGAAAAGGAGTTCCTCTCCAAGAGAACAAGTGGGAGTATAGTACAACTTGAGGAAACTCAAGTTCCACAAGATATCATTGAACCGTCTTTAGAGACGATTTCAGAACCACAAACAGTTGTGGAGCCTGAAAATGTAACACAAGTCCAACGCAGATCTGATAGGATACATCGTCAGCCAGAGAGATACGGATTTCTTGTGACTGATGATAGTCAAGTTATGCTCATAGATCAAGATGAGCCTACTACCTATCAGAAAGCTGTGTCAGGTCCAGATTCAGATAAATGGCTTGGAGCCATGAATTCTGAGATGCAATCCATGTTTGATAACCAAGTTTGGTCTTTAATTGATCCTCCAGAGGGTATTAAGACTCTTGGTTGCAAATAGGGTTTTCAAGAAGAAAACTGACATGGATGGAAATGTGCAAACCTACAAAGCAAGGCTTGTGGCTAAAGGTTTCAAGCAAACTCATGGTATAGACTATGATGAAACCTTTTCACCAGTAGCTATGCTTAAGTCTATTCGAATTCTCCTTGCCATTGCAGCATACTATGATTATGAGATATGGCAAATGGATGTCAAAACTGCTTTCCTTAATGGAAATTTACTCGAGGATGTGTACATGACACAACCTGAGGGTTTTGTAAATCCATGAGAATTCAAAGAAGGTTTGCAAGCTTCAAAGGTCCATCTATGGATTGAAGCAAGCATCTCGAAGCTGGAATCTTCGTTTTGATGAAACAGTTAAGAACTTTGGTTTCATCAAGAATGAAGATGAACCTTGTGTTTACAAGATGGTCAGTGGGAGTGCAGTAGTGTTTCTGGTCCTATATGTGGATGACATATTGCTTATTGGAAATGATATCCCTACCTTGCAAAAGGTTAAGGCTTGGTTAGGGAATTCATTTTCAATGAAGGACTTGGGCGAGGCTACCTATATCCTTGGTATCAAGATCTATAGAGATAGATCTAAAAGGATAATAGGCTTGAGTCAGAGTACATACATAGATAAAATGTTGAAGAGGTTCAACATGCAAGAGTCCAAGAAAGGATTCTTGCCTATGTCTCATGGCATTCATCTTAGCAAAATCAATGTCCTCAGACATCTGATGAGCGAGATCGAATGAATAAAATTCCTTATGCTTCTGCTATAGGATCGATCATGTATGCCATGTTATGTACTAGACCAGATGTCTCATATCCATTGAGCACAACCAGTAGATATCAAGCTGACCCCGGTGAAGGTCACTGGACAGCTGTCAAGAATATTCTTAAGTACCTCAGAAGGACTAAAGAAGTATTCTTGGTTTATGGAGGTTTGGATGACGAGTTAGTTGTAAATGGTTACACAGATGCTAGCTTCCAAACCGACATAGATGATTTCAGATCGCAGTCCGGTTTTGTATTCACATTGAATGGTGGAGCTGTTAGTTGGAAGAGTTCAAAACAAAGCACTGTGGCTGATTCTACAACAGAGGCTGAGTATATAGCAGCATCAGATGCAGCTAAAGAAGCAGTTTGGTTGAAGAAGTTCATCACTGAGCTAGGAGTAGTACCTAGCATTGCAAATCCTGTGGACATTTATTGTGACAACAATGGTGCCATAGCACAAGCAAAAGAGCCTAGGTCTCATCAGAGATCTAAACATATACTCAGACGCTACCATCTCATTCGAGACATCATCGATAGAGGAGATGTCAAGATATGCAAAGTTGACACAAACAATAACATAGCGGATCCATTGACTAAGCCTCTCTCACGGGTCAAGCATGATCAGCACACTAGATCTATGGGTCTCAGATATTTGTAGGCCTAGTGCAAGTGGGAGATTGTTAGTGTATGTGCCCTAGGCCATGATTTGGATATTTATGTTATGCATTTATTATTAATAAAAGAGTTTTTATTATCATTATTGTTGGTTAGTATGTTACACAATTTTGATATATGTCCCTGATTCATTATTGTTATGGAGATAAAATAATTTATAATCAGTATGAGTATTGATTTGATAATCATGAGATGATTATGTGTATGGTGATACGAATCAATCTCATAGATACTTGTTAGAGAACAGTGTATTCCCATCATGAGATTGCTACATGGATTAGCGTCATAAGTAAATCTCATGATAGTCATGTTTTAATCCTTTGACTTGAGATTGTCATAGTTTCCAACATAAGGACTATTATATTTTGACATGATCAAACGTTATCCGTAACTGGATAATAATAAAGGTCATGATTGAATGTGATAGAAATTATGTAGAGGATATTGAACAATCAAGATAGAATTTGTCCCTCTCTTTTGAGAGAGATATCTTTGGGCCCCTCGATTAGTGAGACTGTGAAATGCATGGCCGTGCTCAAATGATTTGATAGTGCGATCAATATCATTTGTTTTATCAGTCTACTTAGAGATCGAGTAATCATATGTTTGAACTATATAAGTATGACGCTGACCATGACTTATGTTCAAACTAGATATCGTGTGACAAAGGGATTAATGCATGTACTATTATTAGGCTAGTTGGACTTTACTCGTATTAATTGGGTAGTTGTAATGCCTTGCTAGAGGCCAATTACGACTTGTTGGTTTAATAGAGATTTAATCAACTGCCAATTAATATGGGCCTATCGGGTCACACACAAGAATGCGTATGGCTGAGATTAATAATATTAATAATATTAATATTGGATACTAATTATTATTATTATTATTATCGTTTTTAATATTAATAATATTAATATTGGATATTAATTATTATTATTATTATTTTCGTTTTTGGTGATTATATATATATGCATTATCGGATAATAACGAGAGAATTCGTATCTGATATGGATTTTGAATATCCTGTTACAATCCGTATCTGATATGGATTTTGATTGGCATCAACTAATCCGATTATGACTCGGATTTTGATGTCTACGTATGTGTATATATATTTGTGTATCTCGTATACACTACACACACAAAAATACAGAATCATCAAAGAGAAACCCTAGAGCCGTTTTTGTGAAAAGCGAGTTCTTCAGCCGCGCCGTTTGAAGAGCTAGCACTCCGAGCGGAAGCGTTCGTGTGGATACCGACAGAGGGTGGTCGTATTTTCGCACCTCTTTCATCTGCAGATTTCGAATCTACGGAGGTAATTTTTGATTTCTGTTGTCGAATTAAACGAACAACATGGATCCTTGGTAGGAAATCGGAGATCGTTTTTTGTTTTCCGCTGCACGTTTTGCAGTGATCTCGTTAGATTTCCTAACACATATGACACTGGAATCTAGGTGAGAGGTTGGTGTCATATGGCATATGTATGTTCCCTTGCCTATTGACCGAGTGTAACACCTTGTCTGAGACAACGGATCTCTGCTTACAGATGATATCGATGTTTTTCATTTTAGCCAAGTGTAACACTGCGTTCGGGACCCAAGATCTCTGTCATATCGTGGTAACATTAGATCAATATGCATATGATGTAACACTGTGGTTGGATCACTACGTTCATATTTTGTACATAAGACTATATGGGAAATCAATCGGTCTGTCGTTTGTTATCGTTCCTACATGAAAAGTGCTACAGCCAAGTTTTAAAACAGTTTTGATATGATGGTTATGAAAAGTTATGTTTTGAAAAGTTTCTAAAAAATGAGTCATGTTACAACTTCATTGAGCATATGCATACCTCCGAGTCACCCTACGGGATACATACTTAGACTATCAGTGGGCTTAAGACGAGCTTATAGAGAGTGATTCATGACATAAACATAACCAAATGAGATTTAGTATAAGATGCGGATTAGAAGCGTATTGAACAATTAAATAATGAGACAACATGAAAATGATGTAAGTTTCTATGCAATTTTACTTTCAGCACTCTATACAGTTAAATTATGCTTATGTTACTTAACTGATCTGTCACTTTATTTGCAAATAGAAACGTGTTATGTTCTTTACTTTAACGGTATTTATTTTATCACCCCATCTCCCATGCATGATCCACATGGCAAACCCGGTTGGACATACTTGTTGGGCGATTCATTATCCTCATTCGCTATTTTTACCATCTTGTAGAGGCCCAAAAGCAAGATTTGAGCACTCTTGACGATGAGCCGAGGGTAGGTCACCTATGAGGAGTCTGTGGGCCCAGATATTGCAGTTGTACTTATGTTTGTTCCAGACTTGTATCACGATCTTTTGTACTGAGGGTATTCTGATGTATTTGGATTTAGTTATGACACATGTAGCATGTCAATTATGTTTTATTTGTTTCATGATCTTTCCGCTATTTCGATACATGTTTATGTCGATGTGCATATAGTTGTTATCGACGCCTTGTACTTCTTGTAATAGAGTACGGCGGGTGCATCGTACTGAGACCCTAGTCCGCAGTGGGGCACTATAGGTGGTATTAGAGCCGAGGCTCTAGATCTGCAGCGGGCAACATAAAGTAAGCAACGACAAATGCTTAGGTTATGATCATAGAAATTTAAGTTATGATCTTGGAGACCAAGTATATGATCTTAGACTGAGCGCGACAACCTTAGGATAGATCCTTAGAGTGGTTTAGTGAAAATGACCGAAATAACCTTGCCTTTACTTGGTATAAGAGAAATTAATTTGGAGTCATGGAATTTAGACTGCTGGTCTCAGAACACGAATAAAATACTCAAAGTAAATTTTACTTATGATACCATGTGAACTAATTATAGTGACATAATTGTTTCAATAGGATGGCATCGCGACCTCGACAAAGACCGTGATCAAATAGACACACTCACCTACTATCCCCCAGCAGGTACCACTAGCTGCAGAGTCGGTACCACCGCAACAGGAGCATGTTGCACCCCTACTGGTACACGCTTCAGGAAACGTCATACAGGAATTTCTCAACGCACTGACACACCTTGGTCAAGCTGTCGGGACTACGCAGGCTGCACTACCACTTCCACCCCCACAGTCTCGGATGAGCATTGGTTTCTTTTTCAGGGAGCTTAAGAGAGCTCAAGTTCAAATCTTTGAGAGAGGACCTGATTCAGATAAGGCTGAGAAATGGTTAGATGAAGTCGACAGTGGGTTCGAGTTGATACAAATACCTGATGAGACGAAGGCACAGGTGATTCGGCCATTCATGATTAGGGAAGACAAACAGTGGTGGGAAACTAACATCCAGCCACTGCCCCGACATATTGCATGGATGAGGTTTCTAGATGAGTACTACAATTCTTACATTCCCCCATCAATGATTATTCAGTGGATTAGAGAGTTCGAGTCACTGAAACAGGAGCCTAATGTCACGGTTTCTGAGTACACTAATCGATTCGCCACTAGGTTGATATGTTCCCTCGACGATGACTGACAAGAGGCTCAAGATGTGTAAGTTCATGTGCGGCATAAACCCTTGGATCTAGACTTGGATTGTGAATGTAAATCCAAGAACCTTTGGGGAGTTATTGAGCTTTTGCTATCAAGTGGAGCAAGTCATGTTGCGGTGAAACAAGACGGTCAGAGACAAAATCCTTCGAGAGAATACTAATGATCGATCCAGACAGCGGGCCAAATACCAGCAGAGGACAGGTGAACGAGCTTAGTAGCGATCACCCTTCAAGCCTCAGACGCATCTATGGCAGCAGTGGCGTCCACTGGCATCAGCTATTCTGAAGTGTCATAAGTGTCAGAAACAGCACACTGGTGAGTGCCGCATGAGGACAGGTGCATGTTTCAGATGCGGTAAAACTAGGCACATGATCAGAGACTACACGGAGAAGAGAAGTGGTCCATCGGTATATGCGCAGCAGCAGAAATGGCAACCACGGGCTGACACTCAAGTTTAGAATATAACTGACATAGAAGTTACCGATGCCCCAGATACCGTGACTGGTACGTCTAATTAGGCAATTTAATCACGATTATTGTTACCAGTGTTAGAACCTTGTATACTGACTAAGTGCGAATTGTAATTGCTAAGAGACGATCTAGTTTGGTAAGATGAGAATTTATAAGGAAAGATTTATTAAAGCTCGGAACAACAGAGTCAGTAACATATCAAATAATGAATGATAACACAAAGAAGTTGTTGATGATAGCATTATCGAAATAGGTCAAGGACATTAGTTTCATTAGTGGAATGGATCGATAACGATAAGCGCACATCATGGTAGTACAGATACTGAAATGAAGAATTATTATGAATTCCTGATTCAGTGTTGATTTCTAGAGATATTGAATTACGGGACTCGGACCGAATAGGCTTAAGTTAAAATAGATTAAGCATGAACAAGAAGTGATTGTTATACGTGTGATAATGAAAAGAGAGGATTGGCGATTGAAGTAACCAAGTAAATAAACGTGGTGGATCAGAGTGGCGCGGCAGAAGCATGGGAATTAGAAATGCCCTAAGTGTCTAATTTTGTTGTACCATGTTAGAATTAGGAAATCTAAGTGAAGATTTTATTCTGAGTACCCAAGCAAAAAGAAATTTTCAGAAGACATGTTTTGATTTGGAAAGGAAAAGATACAGGTTCAAATTATTTCAAAAAAAATTTCCAGACAATTTATGATTACGATGTTTCAAATACATTAAAAATGGTTTCACCCGTAATATTTTGCAAGCAAAATATATCACTATAGTTTTGGGGTTTCAAAGGAAAAATGGATACTTGGTAACCAAAACGACCTATATTCCAATTAGAGCCACATAAGTTATAATTTTAGAAAGCATGTTTGAACACTGATTCAGTGTACTGGATTACGGATAACATGGTGACATGTGATAAGAAGAATTTAGTAGATTACATTAAGCAGCTGACCAGGACTCGACACACATGTTTCGAGGACAAAACTTTTGGTAAGGGAGGGGAACGTTATGACCCACACCCTGCACCGTTAGTAAGTGAGAACAAAGAAAATTTATGATGGAATTAGGGTGTTATTAATAGGAATCAAGTACCATCGCTGTGCTGCTCTAAGCGGTATAGTTAAAATTTTTGGTAAGCACTAAAAAAATAAATCCAAAACCTTATGTAATATATAATTTAGGTGAATTACTTAAATAGAACCAAAAGTAAGATACAAACTTTCCTTGACATTTAAATAAATGAAAAAGGTAATTAGGACATAGGAAATGAGGTGAACAAAATTTTGTCCTATTCTACATCTCACAACATCCATTTGGACGCCACCTAGGACAATAAAAGGGGAAAATTTTCTTACAACTTTCCACCCCAAACCAATCTCCTTCCACGCAAGACTTACAACACTCATCATACTTTCTTCTTCTAATTCAAACATGATGAAAATTCTTTCCCAATTTTATACCAAAAATTCGGCCATCTAGGAAGGGAAAAGAAACAAGAATATTTTTCCATACACTCCACCCTTAAACCTTTCATTTCAAGCTTTCTTTTCCAGCCAATATAATTTCCTGCATTCTTACACCCCATTTTCAACATTCAAATGTAACACTCCTCATTCTTGCATCCTTCATCATGTAAGAAAGGTGACAAAGTTCCTACCGTTCCATTTTTCTAACCAATGGAATTCTATGCATGCCCTACACACATCTCTCCTTCTCTTTCCCTACACTCCATAATAGAAAATTTATGTCTCATTTTATGTTATGAAATCCAGCCATAGCAAGAAGACAAATAAATTGTCTTTCACTCCACTCAATCTTTTATCCTCCATTCTTACACACAAATTTCCCAACCAATGGCCTCACATGCATGCCTTACAACCTTAATTTTATCTTCCCAGGACATAAACCTAATTATGTATTTCTTGTTCCCCACATTCCAATTTTCGGCCAACCCAAAAAAATAGACAAGACCACTTCATTTTTTCATTTCACTTCTCATTTCATTCAAATCCTCTTTAAGTAATACTCTCCTTTCTCTCCACTTCATTCTCTCATTCAATCAAGTTTCTCTCCCTCGCATTTTCCCTTTCAACCATGGCCTCTAGCAAGCCAAGAAGAAGAAAAATTCTTCTACTCCAAGTAAAGAAAACAAGCTACAAGTGTAGAAACCTTTAAGGTAAAATGTTATACCCTTCATTCTAGCAACTTCATCTTCTTCCATTCTTCAAAATAACCCAATCCCCCCATTCTAGCAAGGCCGAAAGTTCCAACAAGAAAGGAGGAATAATTTTCCAAGTTGGAAAAAGCAGGAACCTTCAAAGATTTCCAAAGATGAGATTGTATCAAGCTTAATTTTAGAACTTTATTAATGTTCATCTTCCAAAATGACATTTATTTTCCATTTCTTGGCCATGTAGGCCGACAATTCCACCAAAGGGGAAAAGAAGATATCTTTTTCCATTTTAAGTCTAAGATTGAAAGAAAAAGGCAAGTATTCTTCTTGGTTTCTTTATGCATGATAAAAAATACATCATCTATGTGCATGCATATGTTCAAATGATTTTTCCACTATGAACATGTAAAAAGTCTACTTTCATGCCATTTATGTGATGACCATTATGTAATTCTTGAATGTAGGCATGCTTAAGATCAAGATGATATGTGAAAGTGTCATCCATGTGAAGTTTATGGTATGTTTATGCCTCACATATATATATGCATGTAGCATGTAATAGATGACTAGGCATGTATGTCTCACTTCATGGAAAGTGTTGGTTACATGTCACACTTTCTTGAAAAAATGTACTAAGAACCACGTTTTGCTTCATTTTCTGGTATGTTTTCATGATAATCATCACATATGTGTTTCTCCATGATTTTTAGTGTTTTTGCATGTCGATGGTCTTTATTTAGCATGATTGAGGCATCATAATTTATGCTATTTTGCTTGGCGACAAAAGATTGTTTCTTTGATGATCATTATGCTATTTTGTGCATAACATCCATGGTTGGGGCTGTTTTGGCCCGCCACCTCCATCATGCATCATCACCATCATCTTGATGTGTAATCTTTGTGTACCATGACACCTGCAATAAACACCACTAGAGAGGGGGATGAATAGTGGTTAGCAGAAATTACACTACTACTCTTGAGTTAAAAACCCTTTTGAAAACAAAATCTGAGAGCTACTCAGATTCAGTACCCGTTTTTTAAAAATTCAAAAATTAATGTACACAACTTCAAAAATTATGAAACTTTCCAGAAATCAATTTCAATGTATCTTGACTAGACTCTGTCCAAAAATAAGTTAAAAATAAGATTGTTTGACCCTTCAAACAAACAAAAAGATTCATATGGTCAATCTGGACAGAATTTGACATAATAGAGTTAAACTTTAGAAACATGTTTCTCTTCAATTACTCAGCCAAAAAGGTTGATCTTTATGTCAGAATACTCCTTAAGATGTCTAACTAAGTTTCTGGCCCTGACCTGAAACTATGCTTGATGAAATCAAAATGCAAGTTTCCTTGAGACTGGTCAGATTACAGCCAGAATGGAGCAGTTATCTTTCAATGACTGAAAGACTAACTTTTCTTTGCTCAAATCAAGTGATTTTTATTGCAAATGAAAGCTAACAGTCTGAAGTATAACTTTACTAATAATCACAAATTTTGAAAACGTTTTGCTATTTTTTCAAGACGTCTGAAGTTGGGTGACTACTACAGTGAAACAGGCATAAAATAGTGTAGAAGGAAAGAAGACAAGAACACCGAGTATTTATCCTGGGTTCGGTCAATGTGACCTGCTCCAGTCCCAAGGAACACCTTGCTTTGGATTTTACTATAAAATGAACACCAATACAACAAGAACCAAGCTTGATTCTTGGATTATACACCACCCCTATTCAAGCCTTGGATGATCACCTCTATGCAACTTTGGTTGCAACACCTCTATCACCTATTGATGTAGCCTTATGGATTTCGCTAATCAATCTTACAAAAACTCAACAAGAGGCGGGTAGTGTAACTATACAACAACTAATAGTAGAGCTCCTTGGCTAGATAAAGAATGAAATAAGAACATGAGAAGTGAATTTCAAGAATGATCTTCAAGTTTGCTTCAAAGTTGTGTGTCTTCTCTTTTTCACCTTGCCTTCTATTTATAGTGTGAAATAGCCTTTAGGATAAGAACTCCAATGTGTCAATGCCTTTATCATCAATGTTTAAATGTCTTCACACCATTGTTTATCCACATAATCACCTTGTACGCTTGGCAACATGAAGCAATATAATCCGTCCACCTTGGAACACATTTGGCTGAAATTTTCCACCTTATATATGTCTTGATTATCCTTTGCAAAATGAAGATCATATGAGTAGAATATTCCACAGGAATGCCTCAACTTCTTGGCATGAACATAGGACATGTGGGTGACTTCAAAAATTTGAAGAAATTAGATCCCAACCACCAAAAATAGTCGTTGCCTTCAAGATAAGAATTTCCAAGTTGGCAACTTTGCCAACTAGCTTGTATTTGGTTGGTTCACTTAGCATAACCTTGTATATTTGTCACAACATGAATAAAACATTCTTGACACCTGTATGAGGATGTTTTTAAGCCAATAACGTGTACAAACTCAGATTTGTTGAAGAAAAATAAGTAGATAAAGTTGACAAGACTTTGTAACATGTAGTTCAAAATTCCCATATTTTTCTCCTTGTAAGTTGTGGTAAATTTTGTACCAATAATGCTTTAGAATCTCTGAGAAAATATGAGTAAGAGCCTCCAATAGCATATATAAGAATATCTCCAAGAATAGAAAAGAATGTGACATCAAAAACCGTCACATATCCCTCTACCGTCGATACCAAATAAGAGAATAAAGTAGAAAACCATGAAATAATCTTCAAGAACACCATAAGTGAACTCCATAATGTAGATAATAAGATACTCAAGAAATGTCCTTGAGTAAAATGACCAAGCTGTCCTTGGGGTAAAATGACTAAAATGCCCCTGATGTTAGAAAACTCCGAAAATGACCCTGATGGTCAGAAATAGATATAATAACACCGTCATAGTGATGAATAAGAAATAATAAAGTCCTTGTATGACTTTCTGCGTATCATGTACCTACAAGAACTCAAAATACCACTTTTGTCCTTTTTAGTAAGTTGTAGAAACTTCCAAGACACATTAGTCACAAGACATAATAATCTCCATCAAAATCACATAATAACAACATAATAAACATACATGAATCATGTACGAATAAAAACAACCATTTTATCACATTTTAGAAAAAAATTTCTGAAAAGCCTAGACATCGATCAATCGAAGTGTCTATGCTTAAGAGATCGATGTCTTATAGTGAGGTTCAGATTTTGTCTCTGACCCACATTGATTCATCGATGTGAGGGATTGATGTATACATCGATCAATCGATGTGTCTCAGATTTGAAGATCGATGTTTCATAGTAAGGTATGAGATTTTCCCTGCCTTACTTCGATCGATCGATGTAAGGATCGATGTATACATTGATCGATCGATGTGTCCTATCTGAGAGATCGATGTCATTTTTCTTCACTTATTCAACTTTTTATCATTTATAACATCATGTGTGACATTTTTTAAGTATTCAACACTTAAAATCATGACTTTGAAAATTATCCAAACATATTTCTCAACAATCTTGATGGTCATGGCCTAAGGATATGTATTTTTATGGTTTCCAACATCATATGTATTTGCATGTGAATGTCATCATGATCATCATTATGATCATGCCTCTTATGTTCATATCCTTGGTGGAAACTACCATAAATGAGTTCATCATGAAGGAAAGTGAATAAGTCAAGTATGTATATATACGTTCATTATAAGTTAAAGGGCTAAAGAAGCATTATTATTTTGCATGTATAAATGAGGAACAAGTTGGAAATTCATGTATGTATATGTATGAATGCATTCGACCAAGTGGCCATATTTGTGTGCCAATGATGTTGTTTGGATATTTACTTGATTACATGTATATAAAAATATGCATATCGTATATTATAAGTATGGTTAAATAAATGATGTGTTTGACAAGAAAATTAAGGAAATAGTAATATGTGACAAGAACTAAAAATATGGCTCTTTTGGCAATGTATCCCTAAAGGGGGCAAAATGGTATTTTCTCAATTTCAAAATATGTAGAAAAGTAGGTTGTTTTGAAAGGCCATAAAATAAAATGGGAAATGAACAAATTAAGATATGATATTAGTGAATTGAGCCAAAAGGGGGGTTGTTTTGATGATCCAAAACCGATAGCCCCTAAAAAGGGCATAAATGGGATTTTAGTGAAGTTTAAGACATAGAACATGAACTAAGCTTGAAATAAACAAGTGTTGAAATTTTAGATAAGTAAAACGAGCCAAAACCAAGCCCACATGCACACGTACATGAGGTAAAGTTTTGAAACAAGATGTTTTATTATACGATACCTGTTTACGAAGTATTTTTACCACGCAATCGTTTTGAAAAAGATTATACCAGGCGATATATTTTTACGGAAATGTTTGATCACGTGTATATTTTAAAAAGATTTTAAATGAACCATACCACGAGACGATTGATTCTGATGACACAGTTATGTTATATGATGATACGATTCACAATTATGTTTTACGATGATATGATTCACAATATATGTTACATGATGATATGTTATGATTGGAGGCCGGCTTGACATCAGATGTAGTAGAGAGGATGTCAGGGGCAAGCATATGTACAGTTACCCTGTGCACCACATGACACTGGAATCTAGGTGAGAAGTTAGTGTCATGTGGCATATGTATGTTCCCTAGCCTACTGGCCGAGTGTAACACCTTGTCTAGGATAAGAGAACTTTGCCTTACAGATGATACCCATGTTTTTCATTTTGGCCGAGTGTAACATGGCGTCTGAGACCCAGGATCTCTGCCATAATGCGTCACCATTAGATCTATGTCCATAAGATGTAACACCGTGGTTAGACCACTGAGGTTCATATTTTGTGCATATGACTATATGGGGAATCAATCGGTTTGTCGTTTGTTATCGTTCGTACATGAAAAGTGAAACGATCTTGGATCGTATGGAATTGACGATCGCTTCTTTCAACTCCAAAATACACCTTTGATCACCCTTGCGCGGGACAATGGCGCCAACACCACCTTCTTGGACAAGAGAAATCAACAACGTCTATGTTGAGCAATTCGAATCTCCTAATCCAACAAGTCGTTCCGTATATTGGATTGTGATTCACCAACTAGTTTTGCTCAAACTTTGATTGGATCTAGCCTTGATTTTAATTTGTAAAAACCAAGGAAAACACAATGTAGAAGCAACACACGGTTGCAACAAAAAAACTGAAATCTTTTATTTTCCAAAAAGCTGCCCCATGGCTGCCGATTTCCACCCTTTTAATGCCATATTTTTGCTACTCCTACCAATTAACTAATCAATCAAAGTCCTAAGATTACTACCTATCAACCTTAATCATTTTTACATAAAAGATAAGTCAAAGCTAATCAAGGAAGATTACATAACTCAAATCCCTAAAATTTCGTACTGGAATTACACCCTGTCGGTTACTGGCTTATAGCCGCTTCTAGGCGCCAACTTAGGGTTTGCACTCTTCAGAAAAGTTGTAGCTCATAAAATTCTATTGAATTTGGGCTTTTGAATCACCTCATTTGGGCTCTTATTGACAGAGATACGGGCCTCGAAAGATTAGGTATCCATCCAGTGATCTTCAGTACTTTCCATTCTGGACTCCCAACTTGCACCTGATTTCAGTCCATCTTGTAGCCCGAATTAGCAAAAGTTTAAAACATGAAAATCATCAAAAATTGAGTTATATGAAACCTCCAAGTGGTTTGAACCCATTTGGATCAGGACTCCGACCTAGGTGTCCAAAATACCGACTCGTGTCCGGCTGCCTTCCTGAAAAATAGGGACTCTTCAAGCCACTTTCCTTATTTAGCCTTGTCACCTTAGAAAACACTTAAAAACGGTAATTAGCACTATAAACAAATATTACAAGACTCTATAAAATATCTTAGACCTAAAACAAAGACAACGCAAACAAATAGACTCGATATTACAACGATAACGCATGAAATGACCATCCTACCCTCCCACCAGTCCTTCATCTTATAACATGCATTGAAACACTTGGACAATCAGATCATAGCCTCAATAAATATAGAAAAATTAGGCATCTACATTCCTTGGTTCATCTTGCACATGTTTGAACAAGAATCTCTTTAGTTTATATCTTCTATTTGTGCAAAAGTGGAGTTAGTATGTTCAAGGCCCTTGTTTGTGAAGTTTGTACGTTTAGGGCTCCTTGAATCGCATCATTCCCTACCTCCTCAAAAGGATTCGACCTCGAATCTAAACACAGAAAAGGATAAAAGAGATACTCTATAAATGACTCATAATATATACGAGACACAAACCTAAGAGAATAAAGTGTAATGAACATGCATAATTTGAGTTTAACATGCTTAGGATGAATAATTAACTGAAGGAAGAAGCATGTAAACAACAACACATTATAACACATATCTACATGAACACTTAGCAACAAGCATCTCTTTCTAATATGTTTAGGATGCACTAACAAGATAGATATAAAACTCCTCACATAGGATTTAACATGCATGAAAGAGAAAGTATGTAAAACATGAGGAATAAACAACATACCTTGTACGCTCCTTAGAACTTCCAAACCAGAGGTATTTGAACTGTCATGCTCAACAAAGCACAAATCATCACTAACATTTAGATTATCATCTTCAAAATCAGTGTGCAACGTAACGTCAAGTGGAATTTCAGATTCATACGGAAGTAAAATTGAATTTTCATGGGATGGAATGTCATTTTTAAGGCACTCAAACAAAGGATTATTATAGACAACTCATTCATGCTTTTCAACGTTATCATATTTATGACCTAAGAAATCATTATTCTCACTTGAAATGTCACTCAAATCATCTTGTAAAGAAGCATGTAAATCAAGCAATTCATGTGAATCATGTGTGGTATAAACAATTTCAGATTCAAGCTCATCACTTTCAGCACGCAAGTCAGTCTCATGCATATGAACACGATGAACATCAACAAGTCTCCTAAGACCTTGTAATTTATTAAGGAAGTCTAATCTGTGCACCTTTTTTTCTTCTACTTCTGCAAGGATC
Source organism: Eustoma russellianum (assembly GCA_036186865.1). Taxonomy (NCBI): domain Eukaryota; kingdom Viridiplantae; phylum Streptophyta; class Magnoliopsida; order Gentianales; family Gentianaceae; genus Eustoma; species Eustoma russellianum. The sequence continues at coordinate 10,856,490 of AP025066.1, read as the reverse complement.
TCAAAGTTACATTCTTTTTGTGCTAGAAGTTTCTTATGAATGTTAGAATTACGTTCTAAGAACTTCACACAGTCATGTTCAACTTTAATATGATCATGTAAACCAACATGCAATTTCTTATCAGGTTCACACATCTTAGAGTGCAAAACAACATCATTACTGGAATCAGATTCAGACAAACCGGATTTAAATAGTTTAAGATCATGCAAGTCAAGAAGCTTATCATGTAAGCCATGTTCATTCGACACATCAACTTTATCATCATGAACAACATGTGTATCAATTGGAATTTCAGCATCATCATCATAAGAATCATGCTCAATATCAACACTAGAATCATCACTCATATCATCCAAATCATATGCAATTCCATAAGTGAAATGAGCTTGACGTAAGCCTTCTATCGTTGCACGATAGAGGTCTCTAATGTTATCCTCCATGGAATCCATAAGTAACCTGAAATTAATCAAGAAAACAAAGAAACAAAAAACTAACACAAAGACAAAAGAAACATTGTTACATTAAAGAAGTCAAAATCAATATGTATGTTCCTTTCTCTCTCTTGTATAGTCATTCACAGTTTTCGTTTTCCTCGGCCAATCTTAAGCTAGATACTACCAAAGCAAGCTTTTCAAGTGGCTAACATAATCCGATGATCAAATGTACCTTTTTATCCAATCTGTCACCCAAACGTTTGTTCTCACCTCTGTTGTCCTTTTCTCTCAATTACAGTAACACCTTGTCCCTATCATTGCTGCTGGATAATCTCCCAAACAAACGAATCTTTCGTTGACAGTCTAAAATCATAACCTATTGTTGGTACTCCAAAACAGTATATCCTCTCTTTCGTTGGTATGGGAAATCCCATAGTATTGCCTTCGGTGTTTCCTTGGTGAGATCTATTACCTACAGATATTCAAGAAAATTAGTGTACTCTTACCAAATTTATATAATCTGATTTCCTTTTGACCAAAAAAACACAACCTTTCTTTTCCAACACTTCGTATACACACAAAAAAAGGAGAAAAGTTCCTTTCTTTGGTTTCAACTCAACCTATATTCTCCATGCATGCCTACGTGAATGTGCTTCTAACTACTGCTTGGAATTTTTTTCTCCTTGCTTGATTCACAGTTGGTACATCTTGTTAAAAAAAAGTTACGTTCTTTATCCTTGGACATAACATACCCCATGCGCAAGGTTTGGTCTTTTTGCATCTATTTCACTATTAATCCTACAAGATCAATTCTTTCATGCACACTTGACAATAGATTCATTGTATTAGGGTTTTAATTCAGCCATAACATATAAATCAGTCCATTGCTTAAAAGTGCTACCTAGTCACACGTAAATCTTGTTGCTAACGAAGCTTTTAGTTGATCATAGATTTGTGTGACATTGATTACATTGTTTGCTTGATTTATATTGCATATATCTTGTATCCAAGGACGTTTTATAACCCTTGAGTCACACATACCCATCACATATATGAACTTAAGCATTCAAGTCAAACAACCCACAAAGGAATGATGCGATTCAAGGAGCCCTAAACGTACAAACTTCACAAACAAGGGCCTTGAACATACTAACTCCACAAACAAGAAGCTTTTGCACAAATAGAAGATATAAACTAAAGAGCTTCTTGTTCAAACATGTGCAAGATGAGCCAAGGAATGTAGATGCCTAATTTTTCTATATTTATTGAGGCCTGATTGTCCAAGTGTTTCAATGCATGTTATAAGATAAAGGACTGGTGGGAGGGCAGGATAGTCATTTCATGCGTTGTCGTTGTAATATCGAGTCTAGTTGTTTGCGTTGTCTTTGTTTTAGGTTTAGGATATTTTATAGAGTCTTGTAATATGTGTTTATAGTGCTAATTATCGTTTTTAAGTGTTTTCTAAGGTGACAAGGCTAAATAAGGAAAGTGGCTTGAAGAGTCCCTATTTTTCAGGAAGGCAGCCGGACACCAGTCGGTATTTTGGACACCTAGGTCGGAGTCCTAATCCAAATGGGTTCAAACCACTTGGAGGTTTCAGATAACTCAATTTTTGATGATTTTCATGTTTTAAACTTTTGCTAATTCGGGCTACAAGATGGACCGAAATCAGGTGCAAGTTGGGAGTCTAGAATGGAAAGTATTGAAGATCATTGGATGGATACCTAATTTTTCGAGGCCCATATCTCTGTCAATAAGAGTCCAAATGAGGTGATTCAAAAGCCCAGATTCAAGGGAATTGTATGAGATACAACTTTGCTGAAGAGTGCAAACCCTAAGTCGGTGCCTAGAAGCGGCTATAAGCCAGTAACCGACAGGGTGTAATTCCAGTACGAAATTTTAGGGATTTGAGTTATGTAATCTTCCTTGATTAGCTTTGACTTATCTTTTATGTAAAAATGATTAAGGTTGATAGGTAGTAATCTTAGGACTTTGATTGATTAGTTAATTGGTAGGAGTAGCAAAAATATGGCATTAAAAGGGTGGAAATCGGCAGCCATGGGGCAGCTTTTTGGAAAATAAAAGATTTCAGTTTTTTTTTGTTGCAACCGTGTGTTGCTTCTACATTTTGTTTTCCTTGGTTTTTACAAATTAAAATCAAGGCTAGATCCAATCAAGGGTTGAGCAAACCTAGTTGGTGAATCACAATCCAAGGATACAGAACGACGTGTTGGATTGAGAGATTCGAATTGCTCAATGTAGACGTTGTTGATTTCTCTTGTCCAAGAAGGTGGTGTTGGCGCCATTGTCCCACGCAAGGGTGATCAAAGGTGTCTTTTGGAGTTGAAAGAAGCGATCGTCAATTCCATACGATCCAAGATCATATCAAAAAGTGCTACGGCCAAGTTTTAAAACAGTTTTGATATGATGGTTACAAAAAGTTATGTTTTGAAAAGTTTTTGAAAAATGAGTTATGTCACAACTTCATTGAGCATATGCATAACTCCGAGTCAGCCTATGAGATACATACTTAGACTATCAGTGGGCTTAAGATGGGCTTATAGAGAGTGATTTATGACATAAACATAACCAAATGAGATTTAGCATAAGATGCAGATTAGAAGCGTATTGAACAAGTAATTAATGAGACAACATAAAAATGATGCAAGTTTCTATGTGATTTTACTTTCAGCACTCTATACAGTTAAATTATGCTTACGTTACTTAACTGATATGTCACTTTATTTGTAAACAGAGACGTGTTATGTTCTTTACTTTTACTGTATTTATTTTATCACCACGTCTCCCATGCATTATCCACATGACAAACCCGAGCGGACATCTGGGTGATTCGTTATTGCTCATTCCCTATTTTTACCACTTTGCAGAGGCCCGAGAGTAAGATTTGGATACTGTTGACGATGAGTCAAGGGTATGTCGCCTGTGAGGAGTGTGTGGACCCAGATATTGTAGTTTACTTATGTTCGTTCCAGACTTGTATCACGATCTTTTTGTACTGAGGATATTCTGATGTCTTTGGATTCAGTTATGACACATGCCGCATGTCAATTATGTTTTGTTTATTTCATGATGCTTCCGCTATTTCGATACATGTTTATGTCGACGTGCATATAGATGTTCGACGTCTTGTACTTTTTGTCGTAGAGTATAGCGGGTGCACCGTGCCAAGACCCTAGTCTGGGACGGGCCGCTACATGTGTGATCTAAGATTTGATACAAAAATACGAATACAGATTTCAAAAATTCATAATAAGTACAGGAAGGATACTTACATTGATCGTTTATACTATACTAATATTTGATTCAGGTTTCGTTTGACAAAATTTTCTCTTTATTCTTTCAAACGAAGGCTGGCCGATATTTCCTTTTGGGTGTGTGGGTTTATGCTGACCGAGTTTTTGTGTGTGTAAGGGTTGGGGGTGTGGATTTATATATATAGAATTAGGGTTCATGTAACAAAACTCCCTTTTCTTTCTTTCCTTTTTCTTTTCTTCCTTGCAAGTGGCTGCAGACTGGAATTCTTTAAAATGGCTAAATATGATACTGGTCGAATTTTTTTGGTTAAAATGATAATATTAACCAGAGAAATCAAAGCATCAAGGGGATGTGACCCATACAATAGCTCTACTTGTAGGCCCATATGCCGACATACATGTTCTATTCAGTAATGAATAGCAATGTTAAACCATATAAGCAGCGCCTTATGTCTAAGATATTTAGGTAGAACTTATACATCACTCTATATATATGAGTGTATATTCTATATGCTACATCCCTATATAAAAATGCTTCTCCTTCAAAAATATATATGTTCCCACCTTGCCAAATAAAGTACGCCATCGCAACCAAGGCAATTTTTGCTCTCTTAGCTTTCAGCATTTTTCCTTTGAGTCATCTCGATCCCCATGCCAATAACCTGTTTATAGAGTGGAACCTCTATGGGAGTGCCAACCATGCTGAGATAGTTAGCCAAATTTGTTTGATAGCTGAGCAAGTGAAGAAGAGGTGCTGTAGCATTTCTTGTTCAGCAGAGCAGAGGTGACATTCTCTGTTTTCTAGATGAACAAGACGTTCCTTGATAGGAAGCTTGTTCAGTCTAGCAAGCCACAGTGTGAAGGATGTTTAGGGGTAACTGCTGAGTCCTAGAAAATCCTGCCTCAACTGACCTTACTGCCATTATCTCTGAAATACTCATACGCCAAACGAGGCTTGAGGGTATCTTCCACTGTCCATGAGGTGAATACCTTTACTGCAAGCTGCAGGAGCCTTCCCTAACCAGCAATTGATCTCGGATCTCCATAAGTTCCTTTAGACGGGGTAAGTCCGAGCTGCGTCCTGTCTTCGACCATAACGTACCTTTTAGTCTATATTTATGATTCATCCACTGCATCCAGAGCGTGTCTTTCTTGTGGTGCAAATGCTACAAGTTCTTGGATAGCTGCGCTAAATTCCACGCCTTCAATTTGATATTCTTCTTTAGGCGGGCTGACCTGAGACCAAGCAACCCAAGCCTTTTTGGACCCTAGTGAGGAACTCCCCCATACGAAGTGTAGACAAATCCTATTTACCAGAGTCCTAATTGTTGCTGGAAGAGATAACGCACTTAGCCAGAAACATTTTACTCCCTGCAAAACTGACCTGAGGTATGAGAGGCTTGATGCATTCCATAGCTATCTTGTCCATCAATTTTTTGATGAAAGGTGCATAGTTTGAGCTCTACAGCTTGCGGCCTGCTATAGGTATACCCAAATATATGAAAGACATGGTGCCTTCTGATAACACCATGCTGACCTACAACCAGCTGGTTGCGCCACCAATGCCTGCATGAAAGAACTGATATTTTGTCAGGTCGGCTCTGAGCCCAGAACATTCACCAAAGTCAGATAGCGCATCCATAATTTTCTTTACTGAGCTGACACCTGGAAAATAGGATATGATCATCTGCAAAGCAAAGGTGGGTTATTTTCTGCTTAGCACAACCATTATGGTAATGGAACTCCTTCACGTGACGCAGTCCACGAAGTAGTCTTGATAGATATTCCATACCAATTACGAATAGGAAGGGGAGATAGGGCTCCCATGCCTCAAGCCACGCATGCCTTGAAAGAACCCATAAGGCCTGCCGTGAGAAACAGAGTAGCTGGTAGTGCTCACACACTCCATTATCCAGTCCTTGAAGACAGAGAGAAATCCCAATTCAAGAAGCATTTCCTTGAGGAAGGACCAACTAATGGAATCAAAAGCTTTCCTGATGTCCACCTTAAGCATGCATTTTAGAGTTGTTATTTTTCTCCCGTAATCTCTAATCAGCTCTTGAACTAAGAAGACATTTTCCATCATGGATCTGTCCTTGAGGAAACCAGCCTTAGCAGGATCCACGAGGAGTGGCCGGTTGGTGGGGAAAAGATTGGAGTGTGTAGGGTTTGATTTCGTTTAATGTGTATATGTATAAATATGTATGTAATTTCTTAAGATAACTACATATCACATGTTTCCTATACCAATCATATAATTTAAGATAACTACCACTTAAAGTTTTATCTTTTTTTTTTATATAAATTTTCCTTTTAAGTATTTTTCTTTATTTTCCTTTTTCCTTTTATTTCTTTGGTTACTCCCACTTTCTCTGGGCGTAACACTTGCGCTGTGAACACGGTGTGTATGGCATCGCCAAAAACGTGTATATGAACATGCATCACCTTATTACCGTGTATATATCATAGTGCAGTAAATTAAAAATCTCACTCTTTCTATGTTGTTCGTTAATTAAGAATTCTTTTGAAAAGAATTATCAAAAACTTGTCGTACGTGCAAATAAATTTTAGTGGCTTACCCAGGAGCACATTCACTCCCAACGTCATCTTGTATATATCTGGACACAATTTGCCCATTTGTTTAATTAAAGAGTTTATTTGGCCCTTTTTCATTTGAGATCTTGAAGCACCTTTGACTGAAACAATTAGTTTTGCAGTTGAGATCCTTGTTTTAAAGGTGCGAATTCATAATGGAACTCCTATAAAATATATCGTTTTCCAATCATAGGGGTTGAAAGATAAAACAGCCCAAGCAATAGGAAAGAGAAATCAGTAACTTTGACTTGTACTACATTTTCAGGTCAAACAACGCCGGGATGTGTGGTCGGGTAGTGGACCAGTAGTAACAGGGTGGACTTCTGAAATTACAATTGGCCACCGATTACAACAAAAAGTCAAAAGTCACATAATTAAATAAAAAATAAGCAAAAAATAAATGGGAAAAAAATAAATGTATGTATGGATGTATGCATAAAGAAAAGGACATAAAAGAATAAGAGATAATATGTCTGATGAATAAAAGCAACTACATACATACATTCATATATTTTTTTTTATTAGAAAATATTTTATTAATGGAAAAGCCTCACTTGTGGCGGAGGAAAGCCATAGTACATCAAAGACTCAGTGTAAGTAAAAACCGAGTACAATGAAGTAATGATTTGCATTCTCCAGTCATATATGATATGCCGCATTAAAACCTTGCCAAGTAAAACCACCCTTGTGGATAAAACTTTGGCGAAGGAAAAAGCGTACATATTTATATAACTGGATTGTGGAAATGCAATGCAATACATCTGAGAAGAACGAGCTAGACGACAAATGATAAAAAGACTCCATGCATTCTCCGCCAAAAGGGTTGCCACTGCCGAGGACGGTTGTTTGAGTCAGGGGAGATGGGTTGATTCTTCCGCAACACTCATAGAGACCACCGTGATTGAACGTCCAAGCCATGCACATATGAGGGAAAAAACAACATTTAAAGAGGATACAGAGCATAGCGAAATCCGTAAGAGCAAAAGGAAGCAAAGCATACCGAGTCTGCCTGCACCTCGCAGGGTACAGGCAGAATGATGAGATGAAAGCCAATCCATATGGAAGACGTGAAAAAAATTAAGGGCTGCGCACATGGGCTGAGGAGAGATCTAAAGAGATGGAACCACGCACTAATGGAGGAAGAGTGTGAGAGGTGTAGAATTGCGTTTGAGGGTTAAGCATTACATGTTGAGCAAGATAGTGAGCAGCCATATTTGCCTCCCTGTAAATGTGCAGAAAGTCCAGTTGATGAAGATGTGTTAATGTATGCAGTGTTAGTGTATGTGCCCTAGGCCATGATTTGGATATTTATGTTATGCATTTATTATTAATAAAAGAGGTTTTATTATCATTATTGTTGGTTAGTTTGTTACACAATTTTGATATATGTCCCTGATTCATTATTGTTATGGAGATAAAATAATTTATAATCAGTATGAGTATTGATTTGATAATCATGAGATGATTATGTGTATGGTGATACGAATCAATCTCATAGATACTTGTTAGAGAACAGTGTATTGGATAGACCCATCATGAGATTGCTACATGGATTAGCGTCATAAGTAAATCTCATGATAGTCATGTTTTAATCCTTTGACTTGAGATTGTCATAGTTTCCAACATAAGGACTATTATGTTTTGACATGATCAAACGTTATCCGTAACTGGATAATAATAAAGGTCATGATTGAATGTGATAGAAATTATGTAGAGGATATTGAACAATCAAGATTCAATTTGTCCCTCTCTTTTGAGAGAGATATCTTTGGGCCCCTCGATTAGTGAGACTGTGAAATGCATGGCCGTGCTCAAATGAATTGATAGTGTGATCAATATCATTTGTTTTATCAGTCTACTTAGAGATCGAGTAATCATATGTTTGAACTATATAAGTATGACGCTGACCATGACTTATGTTCAAACTAGATATCGTGTGACAAAGGGATTAATGCATGTACTATTATTAGGCTAGTTGGACTTTACTCGTATTAATTGGGTAGTTGTAATGCCTTGCTAGAGGCCAATTACGACTTGTTGGTTTAATAGAGATTTAATCAACTGCCAATTAATATGGGCCTATCGGGTCACACACAAGAATGCGTAAGGCTGAGATTAATAATATTAATAATATTAATATTGGATATTAATTATTATTATTATTATCGTTTTAATATTAATAATATTAATATTGGATATTAATTATTATTAATATTATTATTTTCGTTTTTGTGGTTATATGTATATAGATATATATATATATATGCTGTCAGATAATAATGAGAGAATCCATATCTGATATGGATTTTGAATATCCTGACAGAATCCATATCGGATATGGATTTTGATTGGCATCAACGAAACCGATTAGGACTCGGTTTTTAATATCTATAAATGTGTATATATATATCTATGTATCTCGTACATAGAGACATACGAAATACACACGAAAACAACAGAAACCCTAGAATCGTTTTTGTGAAAAACGAGTTCTTCAGCCGCGCCGTTTGAAGAGCTAGCACTCCAGGCGGAAGCGTTCGTGTGGATACCGACAGAGGGTGTTCGTGATTTCGCACATCTACCATCTGCAGACTTCGAATCTACGAAGGTAGTTTTTGATTTCTTTTGTCGAATTAAACGAACAACATGGATCCTTGCTAGGAAATCGGAGATCAAGTTTTGTTTTCCGCTGCGCGTTTGGCAGTGATCTCGGTTGATTTCCTAACATGCAGGAGCCGAAGATAATAATTCCCATGAACCATGTGTGGGCGCGATAGGCGGAAAATCAGCTGAGCACAATTTGACTCCAGAATAATTGATCGATATAGTGGAAGAAAATATATTCAACCAAATACCGCAGCTTGTATCTCAGTGTTTAGAGGTGTACTTGGAGGAAGTCAGAAAGAGATTGCCCCCACACAGGAACTAACGTGATCTCGCAAAATAGCACCCCCTGCGCTATAATGTCTGCCTACCGCCGCATCTATATTTAACTTTAATCCACCTGAAGGCGGAGTACACCAACGTACCAAGTGAGGGCGCGGCGGCTGAGGTGTGGGAAACCAAGCAAGTTGTCGCAGAGACCCAGCTGCTAGCTTTGATCCAGCAATTGTTTTGCTCTACATAGCAATGTCATAGTTGACGGAATTCCGAAGGGATGTGACAGTGAAGTTGTGCTTGTCACCATAGATTAATGATGCATAAGCGCGCCATATATTGTACACAATAATCGTCGGGATGACGATTTTTAAGACCCTAAAAAGAGATGAGAAAGTAGAACGATACCACCATGATAAAAGATATTGGCGAAGATGTAGCAATGAAGGGGGAGGATAATGCAACTCACAAGAAAAGTAATGCCAGAGGGGACGTACACACGAGCAATATACAAATATGTGATCCATTGTGGCCGATGCAGCCTTACAGAATGGGCATTGTGTTGGACGTGAAACATTATACCTTCCAATGTAGTCCTCGAATGGTAGAGCCGAATGAAAAATGCGCCATAAAAAAAGTTGAGTGACGGGTGAATGATATTTGTACTAGATAAATTTCGCTGAGAGCAGCAAAGGACTAGATAAGCGACATACATCATATACCAAACTCAAAGAGAATCCGCCAGTGGTCGTGGGAATCCAGTGGAGATGGGCGCCTTGACCTTCAGTCTGAGCAAGGCAGAGAGAATGAATTCTACAAATAATCTTCCAAACGGGCGAATCAGTTAGACGAGGAAAATAGTCTCCATGGTTACCATATTTGACATGCATATATTTGCTCCAAAGGGTAGAATGCTACTGATATGTCCACCATATGCGACAATGATAAGCTTGTTGTAGTTTGCTGAGATCTCGGAGTCCCAAGCCTCCCTCTTCGCGTGGTTTGGTGATATTAGGCCATGCAACCCAATGATGCCTGCGTCCCAGAAAAATGCTGCCATCTTCCTATGTATTGTTTTGATCACTGATTTAGGCAAAGCCCCAGCTGCTAGAATGTGTAATGGTAGTGCTGAAATCACTGAACTAAGTAAGACAAGACGGCCTGTGGAAGAGAGTAACTGAGAATGCCAACCCTGAAGCCGGTCATCTATAATTCATTTATATATATATATATATATATATATATATATATATATATATCTGTGTGTGTGTGTGTGTGTTGTGTGTGTGTGTGTCTATGTATATATATATGCATGGAATATAGGGAATGGCGATTTCAGGCGATCATGGCGATTTCAGGCGATCATGGCGATTTTAGGCGGTGGGCGCAATTGCCGCCGCCGCCTTTCATTTCTACCGTCAACTGTGAATTTCCGGTGAACCACGATCCTTTCCTTCACATTCTGTTATTCTTTGTTTTTGTTTTTTTTGCTTCATTCTGCATCGTCGCCTGCGATCGCATCCATGGAGTCAGACGTTACAAAACAGCCGTAGCAGGCTGTAGCCAGGCGCCATCTTTTGCGTCTCTTTTCAAGCCTTCATCCATTCAATCAATTGCATCAAAGCCAATCCAGCGATATAAGGGCAGCCCTATGATTGCTTTTACGGATGAAGAAATCAATAGGTTGGCTGAGCCATACAAATTTTCTTTAGTGGAAACTTTTTGGTATGGACGTCCTCCGATTGAGACCATTCGCGCCACCATTGAACGTATCGGCTTCAGCGGCGCGATACGTATTTGGCTCCTTGATTCGAACCATGTTCTATTACATTTTTCACATGAAAAGGATTATTTGCATTGTTTTGCTCGACAAAGTTGGACTATAGCAGGCAAGTATATGAGGTTCACCACATGGACTCCTGATTATGACCCCAAGGTTGACGTTCTGATTGTTCCCGTTTGGTTATCTTTCCTGGGTCTACCGGTTCATCTTCATCAACGTGAGGCCTTATTTCAAATAGGAAGAATGATAGGCAAGACAATGAAGTAAGACAATGCCACAACTGAGAATTTACGGCCATCAGTGGCACGTCTGTGTGTTGAACTAGATGTATCCCAAGAACTACCTACTCGTGTTTATATTCAGGTTTCAAATCGTTGCATCTCTCAATTGGTGGTTTATGAGGACATGCCCACGTATTGCACAAATTGCTCTCGCCTCGACCACAAGTCCGTTTCATGTGGAAAGGATGCTCAAAATGAAGGCCCACTACCTGCTGAGACGCAGGCACCAAAAATTGCTAATTATGTGAAGAAAGACAAGTCTCAACATTGGACCCCTAAAAAATCACAACCTAATGAGGCCACTTCTCAGCTGGATTTGGATAAGGATGGCCAGCCTCCTGAGTATGTTCCTGTCGATGTCAATGTGTGTCAGGATTTGGCCGACCTACTCTCCCTTTGATATTATTTTCACCTGAATCGCTTCCTCCTATTCTAGTTTCGAATACACAAGATCTCTCCAGACTAAAGGGAGTTGATGATAGTATTTTAAAAGATTTGCCTACTAACCTCGTTTCTTTATCCATTTCGGATAGTGAGAGTGATGTCAGAGCTTGTCAAGATCCATTTCCTGCTACATCTCCTGAAGGTGCGTTTACTACATTTGTTGATGATTTAGTTCAAGCTATTGTAATTGATGAGATACATTGGGAACGGTGTAGGGTTTCCCAAGAACAGCCGCAAACACCAACAGCTTCCAGCCATGATCAACAGTTTCAGGTGCCACCTATGCTACTACGCCCACATCATAGAGATACTGAGCCAATTTCACCGCCATTCACACGGTCTCATGCAGTACTCTCTGACTCTTTTGATATACTGTCCGATCAATGAAGATGATGATTTGGAATGTCTGAGGTATTCGTACCTCACTGGATAGAATAATATCATTAAATAGTCTGTATCATTTACATCTTTTTGTGATTATAGAGCCCAAAGCTCGAACGACTGCGCTGGTTTCTTATCGTCTTAAACTAGGTTTCTCTCAGGCATTGTCAGTTAGTAATGATCGCATTTGGATATTTTAGAGGCATTCATTTTTCAGGTTGAAAGATCAGCGTCCGGGAATTCAAAACCATTGCTTGCAGTTTTGTTGGTTGCCCACAGGAGACTCTTTTTGGTGTACGTTGGTTTATAGTCTTCATTCTGTCAACGCACGACGCCCACTGTGGGCGAACCTTGTTTCATTCCATGGTGCATTAGATATGCCTTAGTTTCTAGCAGGGGATTTTAATACTTTCTTGACACTTAACGAACATAAAGGACGATCTTCCCTATCACTGCGAACATTAAAAGATTTCAATGACTTCATTTCTGCCTGCTCTCTACAGTCGATTAATTTTCAAGGCTCGCCTTATACTTGGTGCGATGGACGGGGGCTAGGCCAGGTATGGTGCCGACTGGATCGTTATCTTTGCTCTTCAGACTTCTTTGATTTGTTTGTTGTTGTCCAATATCAACATTTAAATCGCTCCACTTTGGACCATTCTCCTATACTACTAGAATGTTAAGCGCCAACATCTAACACGTCTGCTTCTTTCAGATATTTGGATGTATGGACAACACATCCAGATTTTGACAGCTTTGTTACTCATCATTGGCAATCTTTTCAGACTACCTGAGTAATGTGGGGCTTTTATTCTAAATTGCGACAACTGAAGCAATATTTAAGCCAATGGAATAAAGACATCTTCGGCAATATATTTGACGCAGTGGTGATCGCTGAGACGGAGGTGACAAGTTGTGAAAGAGCATATGATTCTAATTTGTCAAATGATACAAGGACGACATATCATCGATCTATGGCAAATTTGCGCCTTGCACAATCTCGAGCACTATTATTTTAGAAACAAAAAACAAACATAAAGTGGATGCGAGAAGGAGATGCAAATAAACGGTTTTTCATCAAACTGTGAAAGAGAGGAGGCGTTGTCAATCTATACGCCGGATACTTCGTGAGGATGTGTTTGAGTGTGACAGTCAGCAGGATATTGAGCAGAAGGCAATTCGTTATATCAGACCTTGTTTATAGGCACGCACACTGCACATCACGATGACATTTTGCAGTATATTCCACGGCTGGTAACTGATAATGGCAATCGCCATCTTCTTTCCTTGATAGCTTAGGACGAGGTAAAGCAGGCTGTATGGGATTTAAGTCTGACAAGTGCAGCTGGTTTGGATGGTTTTTTAAGATCCTTTTATCGACATTTGTGGCAGGTAATCTCCATGGATGTCCATAAAGCAGTCCAGGCATTCGGCCACCGAGTCAGATGGCAGCAGCACTCATTACGCTTATACCTAAAGTTGCAATTCCAGAAACATTTTATGAGTGTCAGCCTATTTGTCTGACTAATTTCTTAGCCAATATAAATACACGGATTCTTGCTACTAGACTTTCTTCTCTACTTCCGCGATTAATATCCCCAGAGCAGGCTGGGTTTATAAAAGGCCGCGATATTACGGAGTAGATTCTTCTGGCTCAGGAAATGGTGCATGTATTAGATAGGCCAGTTCGGGCCGGTCATGTTATTATAAAGTTGGATATGGCAAAGACGTTTGATAGGATATGTTGGTCTTACTTAGCAAATCTTTTGACGAAGATGGGCTTCCATGCGAGGTTAGTGCGCATTCTTATCAACAACTTAGCGGCTACTCGATATTCGGTCTTGATAAATGGAAAACCATCGGGATTTTTCTCAGTGTTATGTGGTATAAAACAAGGTGATCTGCTCTCATCACTTTTATTTAATTTGGCATCTGAAGGATTTTCTAGAGGGCCGAACACGCTTATGGCGGATGGTATAATATGCGGCTTTCAAGCAGGCAGGGTCCCCTGAATATCACATCTGAGATTCGTGGATGATTTGGTGATTTTCTTAAATGGCTCAATTTTGAATTTGCAACACTTTCGACGATTTCTGGATAATTACCAACAAGCTTCAGGTCAGTTGGTAAATCTTCACAAAAGCCATGTTTTGGTTGGAGAAGGTATCTCTGGGACACGTGTTTCTCAAGTCCTAGGTATGCGTCTGTCTACCCTGCTTATAAAATATCTTGGTTCATACTTGCATAAAGGGATCAATCCTGCTGCTTATTGTACTCCATTGATTGCTCATTTTGACGCTTCCCTGAATTCTTGGTCCTCTAAACTACTTTCCATGGCTGACCGAGTGGTCCTAATACGGCATGTAATACGTTCTATGCCACTTCATATTATAGCTAGTTCAAGATTACCGCAGAGTGTGCTAGACATTTTAAACCGGAAAATGTCACATTTTCTATGGAATGGCCATCATCATTGGCAATCCTGGGATAATATTTGTCGGCCTAAAGAGTACGGGGGCTTGGACATCCGTAATCTCTCCTGGGTACAGCAGGCATGTGACTGTCTTCTGTGGTGGAAATATCACCATTCTTCATCATTGTGGGCAGCATACAGTCGGATAAAATATGGCCATCGGGAATCTTTATATGATCATATTTATGATTCACCTACTTGGAAGCGTATCTGCAGGATCAATGATTATATGACTCCTCTAGTGTGGACTACTCCGGATGGTCTCTCTTGAATAGCTGAAAATTTTGGACAATTCACAGTAAAGTCGGTATACATGCTTCTTTCCTCTGCGTCCTATCAATTCCCCTATTCATGATACATTTGGTGGCCAAGCATGCCTTTGGGAGGCAGGTTATTTCTTTGGAAGTTATGGATGCGGTCATTGCCCCTCGCTGACAATTTTCGTACTTGTCAAACTATATTTCCAACATAATGTGTATTTTGTAGGCTACACTCAGATTATCTAGATTATAGCTTCCTCTATTGTCCAGCAATAATGCCATTATGGCAGGAAATATCAATATTATTTTCTAGCCTAATGCCTTCTCAATCAACAATTCGACTATATTCACTACGATGGTGGCGAACATCTTCTTTACATACAATGATTGGTTAATTGAGAGCTGTGGTGCCACCAATGGTAGTTTGGGTCATTTCGAAAGAATATAAAAATATCATATTTGGAGAGAACAACTTTTCTTTTAGAAGATTCTTTGAGAGGGTTAGGGATCATGTATATATTTGGTGTGCTGCAACACAGAGCCGAAAATAGTCTCAGCATATCCCATATTTGATAGCCTGCTCTTTCTCTCCAACCATTCGTTCATGAAGGCCGAGCATTGTTCGCTGGGAGCAGCCACCTTTGGGAAAATTAAAATTGAATGTTGATGCATCGGTAAGGGAATATAATGTGGCTGCAGGAACAGTATTGTGTAATCATCGCGGGGAATTGATCTCTGCCATTTGCTTCTATCTGGCTGCTATGATGCCATTGAGGGCCGAGCTTATGGCGTTACAGTATGAACTCATATTTTATTCCCAGGATCATGACCATCTGATCATTGAAACAGACTGTAGAGTGTTACTCAATCATATTTCTGCCCCTGACCGGTTTACAGGAGCTTATGCTTCTGACTCGAGGCGTATCATCCAGTTTCTGAGTTTAAAGGCTTCATCATTAAATTACTCCCCACGGGAGACAAACATGGCGTCACATACACTATCGAGATATGAGTTACGCTCGGCAATTGTTACTACTTTCACATCTTCAGCAGCTTTGCCGTGTGATGTTCGAGGGGCAATTACCTTGGATACCTCGGTCTCTCATTTTCACTTTTGATCATGTTGTCTCCCAATAGGTTGGCTTGCTAGTGAAATAGTTGCCTATGTCACTTCTTGGCATAGGCAACGCTGGTATGTTATCATGCCACTTCTTTTGATTTTATTCAGCTCATTCAATCACATTTACTACATGGATCACAAATTAATTTTCTGTGATATTGCTGAGGAACATAAACATTGGCTGCCGCACTCTTTCGATCCATTTAAGCCTTGTTGGACAAGTACCTCTGGACTATTTTTTTCGCGGTTGAGTATGTTCTTCTTGAACGCAGGCAACGTCGCTATGTACATGGCCTTCTATTCTCTCTTTTTATTATATTCTGATTATATTGTATTGACCATTTCATTTATGTGGCACACACGATTACTAATGGAACACTCACGGGACATGCAAATGGAGCGACCGGAAGTAGCCTATTTGATATGCATGGGTGTGTTTCTACCTTTGCACCGTCTAGCGTTGATGATACAACACAGACCCTTCGCTATTTTCACTTTCACTGGTTTAGATTGGCTTCCTACGGATGGAATTAACGCAGTGGCTGATTTTACACCATGCATCTTCCGAGGTGGCCTGCTTGGACAATATCTGTTGGAGTCTAATGCGCACATTGTTAATTATTCTCTCCTATTATATTATTCAGTACGATTTGTATTTGATCAACGCTCTAATTATATAAATATGTACACTTTTTCCTTCGCCAAGGTTTTATCCACAAGGGTGGTTTTACTTGGAAAGGTGTTAATACGGCATATCATATATGATTGGAGGTTGACAATCATTAGCTCGCTACATTTACATTTTTCATATGATGAACCTTAATGTAATATGGTTTTCCTCCACCACAAGTGAGGTTTAATCCAATAAAAGAGCCTTTATATATATATATATATATATATATATATATATATATATATATATATATATATATATATTCTCCGGGACACTGCTGGCCAAATTGCCGCTGCCATAACATTTGCGCTACCTTGCCTTCCTCCACTTCGCGCAGAAATCCAGGCTTTGCTATGCAGCCTTATGTATTTTGGTCAAATCCATCGCAACATTTTAATTGAGTCAGACTGTATGCATGCAACACAAACACTGGATTGAATACTTTCTTCACTACCTAAATACCACCGCTTGCAATTATTTCTCCATCTCACTGGAAGTAGCCTTCATTATATACCTTGGGAGGTCAACATGGTCGCCCATCATTTAGCGCAGCATGCCCGTATGTTTCCTGCTACAACAATATACACATCAACTGACTTGCTTCCTCCGGCGGCACGTGGATTCTATTATATTGATTTCACTGCACATGTCATGCGCGATTAGTGTTAGGAGGCATAACGTTAGCTTGATTTATTTGGTTTTTGCCTGTATCGATCAGATGCAGGCAACTTGGGTATGGTTTCTTCTGGATCAATTTCTCTTTCATTGTGAAGGCACTGGGCAACATAGGTATGCATTTCCTTTCTTCCCATGTGCGCTTATTTTCTACAATATTCTACTATATACCCTTACCCACCTTTATTTGATGCTTGCGGAGGAGCTATTTAATGGACAAACACCAGGGTGAATCCTCTCTTATGGGTTGGCGTCTTCAAATACTTGTTGCTTTGGTCCCATTCGGCCAACGCAACGGCGTTACGTGCCTTCTCCCTCTTGTTTTCATATATGACTATATTATCATTCTTGTTCCATACTTTAACGTCCTATTTCATTTCTTGCGAGTTGATTGGGACTACTCTCTTCATCATTGTGCTCGAGCCACCTGCGGCAGCAATTGATTTCCATAATACAGTGGATTCTTCTTAGATTGTTTAATTACATCTTCTTTCTGATATGTATTTTTCAGCGTTTTGTTCATTTAGTTTCAAGACTCATGTATTTATTTCTTTATTTTGGGAGAGTCTCCCTTTGGATATATGGACTTATATGTGACTATGGTATTCCTCCTCCATAAGTGAGGGCAGATTTAATTAATAAAACACTGGACGGTATATATATATACAAGGACTATATATGCTGTTGCTGCCTGTACTTTTCCCAGTGTAGGCAGCCTTGGTGAGCTCAACATCTTGTCGGTCTATTTTCTTAGTTTGGATTTGCTATGCATACGTGACGTATTTTTTGATATTGCTGCTGCATGGGCATTTATGTGTCTTCAAAATTTGATGGTCGCAATTCTCCGGAGTTTCGGTCTGGCTTGGATTACCTTTTGCTCAACTGCCTGTGCCTTGATGGACACTAATATGCCATGTTGGTGTCACACCTTTATGCTTCTCCGACTGTCTTCCACAGGGATTGGCGTTTTATCAAACATCCTGCCTATCTCCTACGGGATTCAGGCAGGTTCGGTATGTCTTATTATCTTTTGGCCTGCATTTTATGCTGTTTCCTCCTGCTCCATAACTGCCTTTTTATGCTTGCTCTTTCATGTCTTGGACTATATCTATTGGTGGCGAGCTATGTTTCTTCCACATTGGCGGCCTTCACGATCAATGACATGACTACGCCTTGGTTTCACTCGGAGGGACTACTGGATGTGCCAATCTTGCGTCACAACTTCTGCCGCTTCAACTACCATACTCGACACACTACCCAGCCTGCCGAAT
Organism: Eustoma russellianum; assembly: GCA_036186865.1. NCBI lineage: Eukaryota > Viridiplantae > Streptophyta > Magnoliopsida > Gentianales > Gentianaceae > Eustoma > Eustoma russellianum. Next base: position 10,837,948 of record AP025066.1, on the reverse strand, counting down.
ACACACATTTGTACTCAGACTTAGACTCTATACATTTCAATGATGGTCGTATAAATATGTACGCTTTTTCCTACGCTAGGGTTTTGTCCACAAGGGTGGTTTTTCCTGGCAAGGTTTTAATGCGGCATATCATATACGACTGGAGATATGTTATTATTAGTTCGTTATTTCATGTATTCGCATACTCTGATGTTATGTAATATGGTTTTCCTCCGCCACAAGTGAGGCTTTCTTTTAATAAAATCAATGTTTTTATAAAAAATATATATATATATATACAAGGATGTTGCAGCACAGACTTGCACACTCCCTACTTACGATTTTGACACAAATGATCCGAATCTATGTTCCTGCCTACGTTATAAAATGTAGGCAGGTTGGGTATGATTATTCACACATTGTCTTCTTGTTTGGCATTTAATCTTTCAGCATTCAATAAGATACTGGACTAACTACCACTCTTATCTTTGTGCATGCTGGACTTTGGAACGTTGGAGGCTACTGCACACAACAACCATTACCAACTTCGATATCAAACGTCATCTTTGGAGGATAATGCTATTCCTATTTATTTGTACCAATTCAGACTGGATAAATATGTACTCTTTTTCCTTCGAGCAGGATTTTATCCACAAGGGTGGTTTTGCCTGCCATGGTTTTAATGAGGCATATCATATTCACTCTGAATTACGCGTCCCCTTATTGGCTTTTCCCATAGATTATAGGCCACATAGTTGTTATTTGTTGTTATGGCGTGATTTGATTTGTAATATGGTTTTCTTCCGCCAAAAGTGAGGCTTCAAATAAATAAATCTGGTGACCGGCCCGTTTATCTATATACATACATACATACATACATGTATATATATATATATATATATATATATATATATATATATATATATATATATATATATATATATATATATATATATACAGGGAAAAACCTTTAGGTCTAGCGGTTGAGTAGCATTTATCTCATTCTTGGGTCTCGAGTTCGATTCCCGTCTCCAATTTTTAGGGAATATATATATATATATATATATATATATATATATATATATACATATATACCTATATATACACATATATACCTATATATACACATATATACATATACATATATATATATATATATATATAAATATATATATATATTAGTTGAGTAGCATTTATCTCATTCCCAGGTCTCGAGTTCGATTCTCCTCCCCATTTTTTTTCAAAAAAATATGTGTATATATATATATATATATATATATATATATATATATATATATTTTAGTTGAAAGACGGGCGGTACCGTCCTGGTGTTTTATTAATATATCAAACCCTCACTTGTGGCGGAGGAATACCGTGGTTACATTGTAGCCCTAGCTATGGCGGGAGACTCTCCCAAGATAAACAAAATAACAATTTAAAAATGTACATGCTACGCAGAAAATTGGCTAGTGAATGTACTGGAAAAGTGTAATGCAATTGTTGTATATCACGGATGAGTCCCTGAAGACACAAAGGATGTCGATAATGCTGCTGCTGATGCCAGCGTGGTCTGCCGTTTATGCTATATGCGTATTTCTTGCAGAAACATTGTTGTTGCCATGTGGAATGTTGTACCCAGTTTGACGTCCCAAAATCATAAAACAACGATAAAGTGAACTAGAGGCTATATGAAAATACTACTAATATACTGTAGAGAATGCAATACATACCGACGTTGCCTGTATTCAACCAGAATACAAGCAACCAAATTTGTGAATGCGCTAGATGTTTTCGTTGCCTGAATTTGTGCATACACTCGTCATGTCCCTCGGCAAAAAGACGCATGAGAAAAGTATAAGAAGGATTAAGCAGTGTGCAGCAAAGTTGAAAGAAATAAAACAGTTTTAGTGTGAAGTCATACCGACGTTGCCTATGTCTAGCCAAGACATAGGCAACCATATGCATATTGCGCCAGCTCATTCTGAGTTATATGATTAAAATCGAAGGGATGGTAATGTATTATCCATCAATATAGCCCCTCTGACTTCAAGTGGCAAGGATTCCATCGTGGTGTAAAGAGTGATTACTGAGGAGCAAAATCCATATGTAGCTAGTTTATGAGCTGATGTGTTTCTTCCCGAAAACAATGTTGAGTTGTTGCGCCATTTATGCGTAGAAATCTGAGTGTACGCTGTAAATCTGCTGCATATGGTCCAGTAAAATTTGATGGGTTTGAAAGATTCAGGAGTTGCTGTTTACAATCCGTTTCTACCCATAATTGATTGTAGCGCATCGCATAGTAGATAATGGCAAATTGCAGTGCCATTAATTCCGCTCGTATGGGAGGTGCAGGTGGTAATCCAAAGCATGCTGCAGAGATTAAATTGCCTTGATGATCCCTCAATATCGCTCCTGCAGCTGCATATTTGCTAGATATTGCTGCATCTACATTGAGCTTTAATCTTCCTGTAGGAGGATGTTTCCAACGTACAATCGTAGGCAGCTTTCTTGGTATCTTTGGAGAAAAATGTTGTGTTACCAGATGTGGTATATGCTGCGAGAATTTCCTGTTCTTTGTTGCGTCACACCATGTGTATATATGGTCCTTGGCTTTCTGATGTAGTCGATGACTAGAATAAACTTCAGCACCAAATCTAATAGTAGTATACTCTTTCCAAATTGCCCACGCTACCAATGATGGAACTATTGCTCGCAGTTGGCCCAACATTGTATTTGAAGATGAGGCGCTCCACCATTGCATCATGTAACTGCGTATTGATGCTCCCGCTGGGAGGGGACCAGAAAAGATGATAGAAATTTCTTGCCACAAGAGATATATATTTTCATATGTTAAGAATAGATGATTCATATCTTCCGTCTCTTTTTTGCAAAATGCACATTGAGTAGGAAAGATAGATTGCCAACGCCGCATATTATCAGGAATAGGTAGTGCACATCTCCATAATCTCCATAGAAATATTATGCACCCGAGAGGTAAAGTCTTCCACCAGAGATGTTTTGGATATGAGACATTTGATGGTGTAGATAATTTTAGGCATGATGATTTGATTGAAAATTGTCTGTTGGTGTCTGCCAACCATACATAGCCATCCGGAGTATGCTGTACATGTTGTATCATAAATGAATCTATGGAACATATGCATTTCCAAGTAGGGGAGCCGTATATATATATGAGCATATAATGTTGATCGTCGTCCATATTTCGCCCGGCTAAATTGAGTCCATAACGTGGATGAGTGGTGATATCTCCACCAGAGTCTACAGTTATAAGCTTGCTGCAGTGTGGATAAATGCCTTATGTCCAGTCCACCCATTTCTGTTGGACTGCATATTGTGTCCCATGATATCCAATGATGTCCACCTTGCCATAAAAAGTTTGCCATTTTGCGAGACAAAGCATTGATAACACTCTTTGGCAGTGTAGAACTGGCCATTATATGAAGGGGCATTGTGCAGAGAACATAACGGACCAAAATTAATCTGCCTGACATAGAGAGTATCTTGGCAGACCAAGAATTAAGAGCATTGTCTACATGCTGTATTAAGGAAGTGCAGTATGCCACCCTATTAATACCCTTATGTAAGAATGTTCCCAGATATTTGATTGGAAAATTAGCAAGTCTCATGCCAAGTGATTGTGAAACTCTTGAACCTTGTATTCCTGCACTCACAACTATGACTCTTATGCAAGTTAACCAACTGTCCAGAGGCTGTCTGATAAGAATCTAGAAATAGCCGAAATTGCTGCAAGTTTCGGGCACTGCCATTCAAGAAAATGACTAAATCATCAACGAAACCAAGGTGGGTTACCTGAGGGACTCTGCCAGATTGAAAACCTCGAATAGTTCCATTACGCATCAAAGTATTAAGTCCACGTGAAAAACCTTCTGAGGCTAGTATGAACAATAGTGGAGAGAGAGGGTCTCCCTGTTTGACTCCCCTTTTAATTGGAAAGGAACCTGTTTTGCTTCCATTAACTAAGACTGAACATTTTGTTGCATCAAGATTGTTCATAATCATTCGAATAAGACGTGGATGGAAACCCATTTTTGTCAAAATGAGACATAAGAATGTCCAACAAACTCTGTCAAATGCCTTTGCCATATCAAGCTTGATTAGAATGTGACCTCCTCGCGATGGTCTGTCCATGAGATGCACCATTTCTTGGGCCAAAAGTATTTGCTCAGTTATATCTCTACCTTTCATGAAACCAGCTTGTTCTGGTGATATAAGTTTTGGCAGCAAACGTGATATACGTGTGGCTAGTAATCTTGTGATGGACTTGGCCATGAAATTTGTGAGGCAGATGGGTCTATATTCGGCAAAGGAAAGAGGATTGGCCGCCTTTGGTATCAACGTAATGAGTGCAGATGCTAGTTTAGCAGGAGGCCGAATTCCTATGAAGAATTCCTGAATTGCTTTGTAAACATCCATAGATATAACATTCCAAAAATGCCTGTAGAAGGACCCAGGAAAACCATCCGGTCCAGCTGCACTAGATGGACTCAAGTCCCATATGGCTTGCTTAACTTCGGAAATCTCTGGCATACGAAGTAAGTCAGCGTTATCTTCACCAGAAACTAATTGTGGCACATATTGCAATATCTCCTCATAGTTACTTGTTGGCTCTGCTGTAAATAAATGTTGAAAGTATCTTACTGCTTCATCTTCAATATCCGGTTGGGATTCTAATTCAACACCATCAGATCTTCTAATACTGTGAATGCATTGTCGATATCGTTTCTCCTTCACTTTTTGATGGAAAAATTTGGTATTGGCATCCCCTTCATTCATCCACTTAACATTCGCTTTTTGTTTCCAATATAGCATGGCTCGTTTCTGAGCCAGCCACAGTTGACTCATCAAATAGTGATATGCTGCTCGTGTATCTTCTGATGGATGTGCATCATATAATCTTTCTCAGCTCGTTACTTCCTCCTCAGCTGCAACCATAGCATCAAATATATTACCAAATATATCTTTGTTCCAACGCTTCAATTGTGTCTTCAACTTTCCCAGCTTGTCATATAACCCCCACATTCCCCCTACCATAGGGAATGATTGCCATTGATGTTTGACAAAATCGTCAAAATCTTGATGTGTTGTCCAGACATCTAAGTATTTGAATGATGATGAAAGTCTTCTGGTTTCCAGCTTGCATTGTAAGAATATAGGAGCATGATCCGAAGAAGTACGGTTCAAATGTTGATAATGAACTCTTGAGAAAAGATCGAAGAAATTTGCTGAACATAAGTAGCGGTCTAATCTGCGACTGACTCTGCCCAAAGTTGTTGCAATGTTGTTGCAGCTACAAAGTCATTAAAGTCCTGTAGTGTTCGTAGAGCAGGAACCAATCTACCTTGATGTTCATCTAATGATAAATATGTATTGAAATCTCCACCAACAATCCAAGGTTTGTCTAGGGTTGAATGAAATAATGAAAGATCATCCCATAAAGGCCGACGTGCCATAATTGTGTGAAGCGCATAGACTATTGTACACCAAAATGACTCTCCAGTAGGTAAGAAATTAAATCTCAGCGAATGATTTTGATTGCCTATGCGTTGATCTTCTAGTTGTAGTAAAGAATGTCTCCAGAATATCCGAGCGTTATCATTAATTACTGAGATGGCATGGGAGAAACCCAGATGAAGACGATGTGACGTTAAATCTGAGGCTCTTTTCTTTGGCTCAATAACTACTAATATATGAAAACGATGTTGACGATTCAAGGATAGTAATCACGGGAGGGAGGTTCGTATACCTCGAACATTCCAAATCAGCATATCCATTGATGAGATAAAATATCAAAGGAGTTTGAGAGCGCTGTTCGTGATCTTGTAGTTGGTGGTGAAGCTGGATCAATATTTCGAACTCTACGCCGAAGTAGCCTAGGAGGAACATGAAATTGGCCCTCAGATACAGTTTCTGTTGGTGATGATGTACTCGTGGATGGTTGATTCTGTAAGCGTTTATGCGCATCATCAATAATCACAGATTGTACAATGTTTGTGGCATAATTGACAAACTCATCCTCTGTTGAGATAGATGAACAGTTGTATACCGATATGTGCGAATCATCTTTGGATGTGGATAAATATGTATGGTCTGGCGGATAATCACCGACAATGATGTCGTCAATACTTCGCAGACGTGACAAATTCTGAGATAAAGAACTATGATCTATTGGCAACATTTCTGGAGATTGAAGGTTAATGTGAAAAGGTTGAGAGGGGCAAGGTTGACTGCTATCCTCTACTGGCTGAGTATCTGCTGTATGTATTGTAGTGTTCACATTAGTTGCAGGAAGTTTCTTTGGCGTCCATCTTGTATCTTTTTGTTTTTCTGCAGTTTTGGGGGCAACGTTCTGCACTAAAGCAGGCGCATCTATATCTCTCCCACAATTATCCGATATATGACCTAAACGCATGCATGAAGAACAGTATAATGGGAGATCCTTATACGTCACTGGCTGTGATATGGTTCTGGTGGACAATTGAATGTATACCTGTGATGGAAGATCTTTTGAGATATCCACTTCAACACACAGCCTTGCTACCGACGGACGAAGGCGTTCGGTAGTAGCATTATCTAACTTCATTGGTGTGCCCACCATTTTCCCAATTTGAAATAGCACATCCTTTTGATGGAAATGGACTGGTAAGCCAGGGAATGATATCCATACCGGGACAATGTGTACATCGAATTTGGGATCATAGTCTGGCGTCCATTTTGTCACCCGCATATATTTTCCGGCGATCATCCAGCTTTGACGAGAGAAACAACGCAAATAATCTGGTTCCTACGTAAACTCTAGCAGTATATGATTTGAATCTAATAATCCAATACGTACCATGCCATTAAAGCCAATGCGATCAACCGTGGAACGAATAGTAGCCAAAGGAGGCCGACCATACCAAAATGATCCAACCAATGCCAATTTGTATGGCTCGGCCAATGCAGTGATTTCATCATCCGAAAAAGAAATCATAGGACTTCCCTTATACCTGAGTACTGTTTTATCAACAATTGCGGAAGTAGATGATGATGTCTTGAATAAGGAGGCAAAAGTTTGATGCTTTCACGTTTGTGGTAACGGCGGATCCGCCGCCATTGCTGCGATTGTTGTATAAGTAAATAGAGCGTATAGGCTAAGAGATGATATAGGAGATCAAGGAGATGAAAGAATGGTGCTGATCGAGTGCCTGAGAAGATGATCGGCGACGGCTAAAAGCCGCCGCCTTTGATCGCCAGAGCGCACATCAGGAGGGAGTTTATATACACACACACACACACACACGGAAGAAAGTTTGTATATTTTTTATATGAAACAGAATATTTTATTGAGCTGAAACCTCACTTATGGTGGAGGAAAACCATATTACAAAAGTCTGAGAATGCGAATAATTGAATTAATGAACTAATAATCTCATATCTCCAGTCGTATATGATATGCGGCATTAAAACCTTGCCAAGTAAAACCACCCTTGTGGATAAAACCTTGGCGAAGGAAAAAGCGTACATATTTATACGGCTGTCATTGATATGATATAGATGGAACATTGTGTACAATTGAAAATGTGCTGCTTCAGTCAGATGTAGTAATAATATGAGGCTGCAGACAGTGTGAGCACCAACGTTTGAGCTTAGTTGTCCTGCGTTGAACCAGACCCCAAAGGCTCCATGGAAAATTTGATGCCACCGTGACAGACCCATGAAAGAATGCACTTGGTCCACATATATGATAGTTGCCACCGTGGTAGTCTCGCGCGGATGAAGAGAACATATTAGAAGAGTATAACGTCCAAAAATAGTAAGCATAAACAGAACGACAAAATGCATACCCAAGCCGCCTTGACTAGGCAGCCAAGGCGACAGTGTGTATATTCCAGCAGTAAAGAGAATGAAAAGAGCTGCTTCCTGATGTAAGCTTATGATCCAGCAGCATAGTCCTCCGTTCACCAAGGCGAAAATATAGGTGTGATATATATGTATGAAATCGTATAAATCAGAGAGGAAAGGATGTGTAAACATACCGCGCCTGCCTGCCGCCCAGTGGGCGCAGGCAGGAGAGTCAAAATAGCGCCAATCCATATGGAAGACCGTAATTGTCAAGGGACCCGTAAATGGACCGATGTGAGATCTAAAGTGACCGCCGCCCTGACTAAAGATGGGAGAGTAGCCGAAGTGAAGTATGTCGTCCTTGGGTATAACATCGCCTGCTGTGCTAAATAATGAGCTGCCATATTTGCTTCACGGTAAATATGACTGCTAGAAAGCTGATGAGAATGAACTAGATCAAGTAGCCAACGAAGATTGGAATTCCCGGGGATGGCGTGGGAATGCATTAGCCGCTCAGTGAGTTGGGCGCAATCTGACTCAAGGATAATTGAGCGATAATATGGGAGGAAATAAAGAAGACCAAAAAGTGCAGCTTGGATTTCTGCATGAAGAGGAGTGCTTTGCGGGAGCCGGAATGAGATGGCTCCTAGACATAAGCCTGCATGATTACGTAATATGGCACCGCCTGCTGCAAAGTGTCGACCCACTGCAGCATCCACATTTAGTTTCAATCGGCCCGAAGGTGGTGTAATCCAACGAATTATGATTGGTCGAGGTGGTCTAGGGGGAGGAAGCCAACTGAATATCTGACTGGGGTAGGTAGCAAGTTTAGATCCTCCGATTCTTTTGTGCCACAGAGTTAGATCATACTGAATGGATGATCGTAGAGAAAATGTTGATAAAGATTTTTTGTCTCCATATACCATGGAAGTATAAGCACACCAAATATTGTAGACAATGATGGCGGGAATAACTATTTTATAAACCCCCATAAGCGAAGAAAGCGATGACCGATACCACCAAGCAAGAAGATACTGACGTAATTGCAACGAAGAAGGGAGAGGACAATGCAGCTCACTTGCAAAATAATACCAGATAGGGTGAACGTAAGAGCAAGATAAGAAAACATGATCTATTGTGGCCGAGTGGTGCTTACAGAACGGGCATTGTGTTGGTTGCGCCGCAATGTAGCTGCAAATATAATCCTGAAAAGGCAATGCTGAATGAAATATACGCCATAGGAACAGTCGGATAGAGGGCGAATGATGCTTGGACCAAATAAAAGAAGCCGACAGCACAGATGAAGAGGAGGTCCTACAGATGTCATAGGCACTCTTGAGTGAAAATTCTCCCAGCGTGGTAGGTATCCATGTGAGTTGATCACCCTGTGTCATTGTGTGCAGGGAGCAGAAAAGAATGAATCCGGCAGATAGTCTTCCAGATAGATGAATCTGGTAGCCGGGGATGATAGTCACGTCGCTGACCATATTTTGCGTGCATGAATTTACTCCACAAAGTCGTGTTCTGATGATAAGACCACCAAATACGGCAATGGTATGCCTTCTGTAGAACATTTAAATCCCGTAGCCCTAAACCTCCCTCAGCCTGTGGCTTGGTAATATTTTTCCAGGAGACCCAATGATAGCGTCGACCCCAATAAAATGCAGCCATCTTACGATGAATTATTTTGATAACCGACTTTGGTATGCCACCCGCCGCCATGACATGAAGAGGTAACGCAGCAATTACCGACTGTAACAGCACAAGTCGGCCTGCAGCCGATAATAGTTTGGAGTGCCACCCTTGAAGTCTATCATCTATATGCTGTAGCAATGAAACACAGTGATGAGAGCGAGAGATACCCTTGTGTAAAAAGAAATGCAAATAATTATACAAATCATCGCTGAGTCATTCTTCTCAATATTTGACTAAACAAATACATTCGCATTTACGCATGCAAGACTGCTGGTTTATTTATTTATTATTCTGATTGATTCATATTAAATCTACGTTGAATTTTCAACCCCGTTCTTCGGATTAGATCACAGCAGGCAAAAAAGGAGGTCAAAATGAGGCCTCCTATCATAACCCGCCATGTGTTAAAATTAGTAAGGGATTGAAAAAAAATTTAGTAAATGGTTTTTTCAACACGTGGCGGTTTATGATAGGAGGCCTCATTTTTGGCCTCTTTTTTTGCCTGCTGTGATCTCATCCGCCCGTTCTGTGCCTTTTCTGCTTTCATAAATGAATGCTTATATTTTTTGGGTGCTTTATATATGGTATAAAATACATATGTAGAGATATATTGTTAACTTTGGTGGAACTGAAGTCAGCCGAGCTGAAGTGAGGCCGAGCTCAATGGGCTTGGAGTTGTGAGCTACTGTCATACCCCGTAACTTTTAAGTCCGACTATTAATAATTAGAAAACAACTTTAAATATAATTTCATTAAATGCATAGGTTTACGAGGTTGAGTGGATAAAATACAGGTGAGAAAATAAGCAAAATAGTGAAACTAAGAAATTATGCTGAAATACCTAAAATACCCCTCCCCACTTAAATGATGGGGGAGTTACACAAAGGAGTATAACTCCCCATTAGTCTAGAAGAGGCCGGTTACAAACAAAGAGAAGGAGGAGAAAACGCCTAGAGGGGAAAGAGAAGGAGAAAGGAGAAAGAAGAAGAAGAGAAGAAGAAAAGGAAGGGAGAACGGCCAATCTAGGTTCAATCCTTACCGGAATTCCGCAGTACACTCGTAAGCGCCTTTAGATTCCAAGGCAAGTAATCTTTCTATACGTTTTACGCAAATTTTGATTCTATAGGCCCTATGTTCTTATAAAGAGAAAATGCGGATCACACATTGGTAATCTCATCTTGTCTATGTTAAATGCTTTACTATATGTAATTGTTGTTGTTAGTTGTGTAAATCCATGTTCTTTGGGCCAAATTTCTAAGAATAGATACGTGGTTCTTTGTTGTTTGTCAAGCATGCCCATGAAAGTGTATTCTTGATGTGTTTATTGTCTTGTTATACTCTTATGTTGCTTGTCTACATCTTAGATGTGTGAGAGAAAATTTGCAGAGAATTGAAGAATGAATGATGGCAAGGTTATAGACTCGTTGTGTTGGGAAGGTTGAAGATATCTATTAAAGGACGTGAATGATAGAAGGTTAAGTGTGGATATTACTAGACCTGTCTAAGAATCAATTCATGTTAGTTGTGTGTTAAGCATGATGAATTTAGATGGTAAGATGGATCTTGAGAGGTTTAACATAAAAGGGTTGAAGGAGGAAGGAGAAGGGAGGAAGTTACTGCAGAAAAACTGCAGTTTAGAACCGTCAGAACACTTCAAACACCTACATTAGGCGCTCGATGTCACATTAGGCGCCTAATGTAGCGTTCAATGTGTCTTGAAGCATCCCCGTACACTTCTAACACCTACATTAGACGCTCTATGTCACATTAGGCGCTTCATGTAGGCATTCAATGTCTACGGCACATCCCCGAACACTTCGAACGCCTAGTATAGGCGCTTTATGTCACTTTAGGCGCCTCATGTGGCGTTCCAAGTATACTGGAAGTCTTTTTGACCCTTTAGGCGCCCTATGTAAGTGTAGCAACTTTATACACTTCCTTTGAACATAAAATGCAAGGGTATTTGAGGTGTAATTGAGGAATAGATGGTAAGATTGAGTAAGTAAGAATAAGATTGAATCCCAAGTGAATTAGTGAGACGAACGGACTTGGAAAGATACAAACAGGGAGTGTTTGAGGTGCAAGACCGTATACTGGATATGTAAGATGTGTGTGTGAGATACCTTTATTATCTTCCATTGCTCATAAATTACAAAGTGTTTTGAAAGTGTGATAGAGTTGTAAAAATTAAGTGTGAATGAGTAGGGTTAAGTATGAATTCGAAGTGGATTCGTGATACGAAAGGGCATGAAGTGGTATGAATGAGGTGTATTTGAGTTGTAAACGTTAAGTGTGAATGAGTAAAGTTAGGTATGAATCCAAAGTGAGTTAGCAATATGAAAGAGCACAAAATGGTACGAAAAGGGTGTGTTTGAGGAAGTATGAATGAGCAAGGTTAAGTGTGAACTCGAGATGATTTCGTAATACGAAGGGATATGAAATGATACGAGCAGGATGTGATAGAGGTTCAGGACTTTGTACTTGATATGTAAAGTGTGTGTGCACGTTTACACGTTTGATATGATGTTACATGAGCATTCTGCATCATGACATGGGCACTTGCATTTGATTTGAGAATTGTTTTGCGAAAGAACATGTGTTTACAAGAAAAGCTTAAAGTTTTCGAAAGACAAAATGGCTGCTGGTTGATGGCAGGGTATAAAAGTCACGCCTGCAAAAGCAGGGTATAAAAGAGTGACCTGTGAATCAACAGCAGGGTATAAAATATGTTATGGGGCCGTGGACCTATCAGCACGGAAAATAAAGTATTTTATGGGGCCGTGGACCTATCAGCACGGATATATGATGTATGTAATGGGGTCGTAGACCTTTCAGCACGGGGTATAAAGTTATATGTTATGGGGCCGTGGACCTTTCAGCACAGGGTATAAAGTTCTGTTTGCTGTGGACTGATCATCCACAGGGTATAAAGTTCTGCTACGCGAAGAATATGATAAGAAAAGTTATGAAATGTTTTGTGAAATGACACGCATGTCATGTTTATGAAAGAAGACATATGCATGGGTGTTGTGTGTGGTTTTAAAAAAGTACATGCATCATGATACACGAAGCATAAGATTTGACATGCAAGAAATGTGACTAGCTTATGACTTGCTTATGTGATATGTTGATTTAGTACATGTTTGTTCTCGTATCCGTGTATCATTTATGTGTTTTATCCGTTTTGAGGAATTCTTACAAAGATGCTATTTGCTAACCCGAGCACCTTATTTTGGGCAATGTCTTTTACACTGGTGACTCGTCGTGTGTGATCCCGTAAGGTGTATAGAAGGGTTACTTGCTGGCGATGTTTTCGCTAAGAACAATTACTCTACCTCCTTTTCAGGTGAGCCAAAGTACAAGATGATTTTTGTAGAAGATATCGGCGAGTGGGCCCATTGGGACTATAGTCACTAAAATGGACAGGCTTACAGTCCTTATCCTTTACTTGAGCGAGTTACTGTTAAAACTTTGTATTGAAGGATACTTTAGACACTCTCCCTAACACGTTTTATTTCCGCTGTGTTTATATGGGTTACATTGATGTTAGTGAAGTTTTTAATTCTACGATGTTTCCACTGATTTATCTTATGTCATGAATGACGTGTGCTTGATCTGCTTTGACGCTTCGTAGTTCTCATAGTAGGCTATGGCGGGTGCACTGGTACCGATGTCCAGTATCGGGCCAGGGCGCTACAGGTGGTATCAGAGCCCTAGGCTTCAGATCTATCTCGGAAACTTAGGTTCATGATCTTATAGCAAATTAAGATGTGATTTTCCCTTAAGTTTGATCCTTAGGTATACGTGCTGATTATCTAGAGCCTAAGTATGATCTGGGTTGGGTGTGTGCGAGCGCGTATATCATTTAACTTTCTATAATAATTTTAACTTTGGACCCCACCGATCTCTTGGTCACAATTCTGTGATGCCTTTATAAAGTATTACGTGCCCGAGACAGCAATCTTGGACAAGATAAGGGCGTTCGACGGGCTAAAACAGGGTCGGATGATAATGTCGGAGTATGCCGACCATGTCCATGCTATGGGTAAGTTCGATCCTGCGATTATGTCTGATAATCGCTTAAAGATGACAAAGTTCGAGCGAGTTTTGGACTCAAGAATTCAGTCAGCAATTGTAAGCGCATGGATGAGAACCAACGATGACATGATGGATGCGTGCTTTTACGTCGAGAGTGATTTCCACAGAGTGGTGGCAAGAGAGGCCGATGCAGGACACTCTGATAAAGGTAAGAGGTTAAGAGAAGAGATTTGAGTTGGGGGCAGGCCAGGACGTTGGATCAAGGTTCTGAAGAGAGGCCCCGTTGAGAAAATTTCATAGACCCCCACCACAGCATTTAGTTGTACAGCAGGTTGAAAGAGTTTGTCGCACTTCAATACGGGACCTGTCAGAGAATGTAGGAAGTTGGCAAGAGCATGTTATCGATGCGGACGGGTGGAAAACCTTATTCGAGATTGCTCAGAGATGAGAAAGAATGCTCTGGGAGAAGTCGCTCAGCAGGCGAGGACGAATATCCGCGTCAATGTCATGACTAACACGGATATTTAGGAAGTTACCGACGTGGTATGAGGTACGATTTTAGTAAATAAGGTATTTGCTAATATACTTTTCGATATCGGCATGAATTACTCTCTCGTGGCAAAGAGATTCGCTAAGCGTCTTTGTGGTTCACCAGAATGGTTAGAGACATCATACCATGCCCAAGCGGCTGAGATCACATGGTGATTTCACACCAGTAGTACAAGGATTATGGGTTAGAGTTCGAAGAGCAAAGGTTATCTACCATACTGGTTCCTATCCAGAAGTACGAATTCGACGTTGTATTGGAACTGGACGGATTGTCCAAGAATCACAGCAGCATTGAATCGAGTAAAACAAGTGACAGTTAAGAATTCTGAGATGGAAGATATAACTTTCCAAGGGGATTGCTGTTGATTCGAAGAAAGTTGAAGTTATCACCGAGTGGTCTAGACTCACAAATGACACCGAAGTGCAGAATTCCTTGAGTCTAGCTACTTATTACAAGAAGTTTGTCGAAGGTTAATTGTCTTACTCAAAAGAAGTCCAAGTTAGAGTGAACGGAGGAATGCGAGAAAAGCTTCACGGAGCTTAAGAGGAGGTTAACCACAGCTCTAGTGCTGGCTCAACCTTCTGGTACTGACGGGTTTGTGAGATATAGTGATATGTCAAAAAAAAAACAGGGTCGAGGTACGTAAACTATAGCGTAAGTTATGATTTTATATCCAAATCGAGTTTAGTTTGATACTTCACTTGTACGTTGTGTTTTGATGCAACACAAACGAGTCATCGCGCATGTCTCGAGATAGCTAAACATGAGGCAACGAAGATGGTGGGAACAACCAAAGGACTATGACTTGACCATTAATTACTATCCAAGAAAAGTTAATAACGTGGTAGATATAGGAATTTATTACTATGGACTTTGTGGTTGATTACCGAAAATAAGAATTGGATATAACATGATTTTGGTGATTGTGGATCGATAGATCAATCTGCATATTTTCTATCGGTCTCCAGGGAAGTATCTCTCGGAAGTTGGTAAATTTAGATATGGACAACATTGTCAGCCTACACGATGTTCCAATAAGTATAGTATCTGACTGAGACCAACGGTTCAGTTCCAAGCTCTGGATAGTATTCTAGAGAGCCCTGGGTAAGGAGTTAGGGGTGAGTACATCCTACCACCCTCAGACATGGACAGTCTGAACGGACTACGCATACCCTAAAAGACATGTTAAAAGCTGGTGTCCTAGATTTCAAAAGGAGTTGGGGATGTAATGGTGAAGTTAATGGAGTTCTATCATAATAACAGTCACCACAGTGCAATTGATATGGCTCCTTTTGAAGTTTCATATGGAAGGAAGTGTAGCTCCCCGGTTTATTGGGATGAATTCGGTGGGAGGACCATCACCGAACATGAATGACTCGAGAAGACATTAGGAAGCGCGAGAATCACTCGAGAGAGACTCAAGTCGGCTCAGGACCGCAACAAAAGTTAGATGGATTCTAAACGACGACCTTTGGAGCTTAATGTAGGTGGAAAGGTTTATTTGAGAATATCACCTAAAAAAAGGGGTACTATGATATTGGAGTGAAGGGCAATTTAAGACCCCGTTCTATTGGTCCGTATGAGATACTTGAGAAGGTGGAAGTTTTGGCATATGAGTTGGCGTTACCTCCGGTATAGGTGCAAGTCCAAAAGGTATTTCATGTATCTCACTTAAGGAAGAATGTGACAGATCCGATCAGTGGGCTCGAAGCACAAACTTTGGAACTCAATCGTGAGGATATATATGAAGAGATACCTGTGAGGATCGTAGAACGAAAGGACCAAGTGTTGAGGAAACGGGTGATCTTTTATATGAAGGTCCAGTGGAGCAATCACATGAAACGAAAAGCTACTTGGAAACTTAAAGAGCGGATGCATGAGAAGTATCCTCAACTCTTCAATTAAGGTACACAAGTTTCAAGGACGAAACTTTTTGTAAGGGGTGGAATGTCATACCCCGTAACTTTTAAGTCCGACTATTAATAATTAGAAAACAACTTTAAATATAATTTCATTAAATGCATAGGTTTACGAGGTTGAGTGGATAAAATACAGGTGAGAAAATAAGCAAAATAGTGAAACTAAGAAATTATGCTGAAATACCCAAAATACCCCTCCCCACTTAAATGATGGGGGAGTTACACAAAGGAGTATAACTCCCCAATAGTCTAGAAGAGGCCGGTTACAAACAAAGAGAAGGAGGAGAAAACGCCTAGAGGGGAAAGAGAAGGAGAAAGGAGAAAGAAGAAGAAGAGAAGAAGAAAAGGAAGGGAGAACGGCCAATCTAGGTTCAATCCTTACCGGAATTCCGCAGTACACTCGTAAGCGCATTTAGATTCCAAGGCAAGTAATCTTTCTATATGCTTTACGCAAATTTTGATTCTATAGGCCCTATGTTCTTATAAAGAGAAAATGCGGATCACACATTGGTAATCTCATCTTGTCTATGTTAAATGCTTTACTATATGTAATTGTTGTTGTTAGTTGTGTAAATCCATGTTCTTTGGGCCAAATTTCTAAGAATAGATACGTGGTTCTTTGTTGTTTGTCAAGCATGCCCATGAAAGTGTATTCTTGATGTGTTTATTGTCTTGTTATACTCTTGTGTTGGTTGTCTACATCTCAGATGTGTGAGAGAAAATTTGCCGAGAATTGAAGAATGAATGATGGCATGGTTATAGACTCGTTGTGTTGGGAAGGTTGAAGATATCTATTAAAGGATGTGAATGATAGAAGGTTAAGAGTGGATATTACTAGACCTGTCTAAGAATCAATTCATGTTAGTTGTGTGTTAAGCATGATGAATTTAGATGGTAAGATGGATCTTGAGAGGTTTAACATAAAAGGGTTGAAGGAGGAAGGAGAAGGGAGGAAGTTACTGCAGAAAAACTGCAGTTTAGAACCGTCAGAACACTTCAAACACCTACATTAGGCGCTCGATGTCACATTAGGCGCCTAATGTAGCGTTCAATGTGTCCTGAAGCATCCCCGTACACTTCGAACACCTAGATTAGGCGCTCTATGTCACATTAGGCGCTTCATGTAGGCGTTCAATGTCTACGGCACATCCCCGAACACTTCGAACGCCTAGTATAGGCGCTTTATGTCACTTTAGGCGCCTCATGTGGCGTTCCAAGTATACTAGAAGTCTTTTTGACCCTTTAGGCGCCCTATGTAAGTGTAGCAACTGTATACACTTCCTTTGAACATAAAATGCAAGGGTATTTGAGGTGTAATTGAGGAATAGATGGTAAGATTGACTAAGTAAGAATAAGATTGAATCCCAAGTGAATTAGTGAGACGAACGGACTTGGAAAGATACAAACAGGGAGTGTTTGAGGTGCAAGACCGTATACTTGATATGTAAGATGTGTGTGTGAGATACCTTTATTATCTTCCATTGCTCATAAATTACAAAGTGTTTTGAAAGTGTGCTAGAGTTGTAAACATTAAGTGTGAATGAGTAGGGTTAAGTATGAATTCGAAGTGGATTCGTGATACGAAAGGGCATGAAGTGGTATGAATGAGGTGTATTTGAGTTGTAAACGTTAAGTGTGAATGAGTAAAGTTAGGTATGAATCCAAAGTGAGTTAGCAATATGAAAGAGCACAAAATGGTACGAAAAGGGTGTGTTTGAGGAAGTATGAATGAGCAAGGTTAAGTGTGAACTCGAGATGATTTCGTAATACGAAGGGACATGAAATGATACGAGCAGGATGTGATAGAGGTTCAGGACTTTGTACTTGATATGTAAAATGTGTGTGCAAGTTTACACCTTTGATATGATGTTACATGAGCATTCTGCATCATGACATGGGCACTTGCATTTGATTTGAGAATTGCTTTGCGAAAGAACATGTGTTTACAAGAAAAGTTTAAAGTTTTCGAAAGACAAAATGGATGCTGGTTGATCGCAGGGTATAAAAGTCACGCCTACGAAAGCAGGGTATAAAAGCGTGACATGTGAATAAACAGCAAGGTATAAAATATGTTATGGGGCCGTGGACCTATCAGCACGGAAAATAAAGTATTTTATGGGGCCATGGACCTATCAGCACGGATATATGATGTATGTAATGGGGCCATGGACCTTTCAGCACGGGGTATAAAGTTATATGTTATGGGGTCGTGGACCTTTCAGCACGGGGTATAAAGTTCTGTTTGCTGTGGACTGATCATCCACAGGGTATAAAGTTCTGCTACGCGAAGAATATGATAAGAAAAGTTATGAAATGTTTTGTGAAATGACACGCATGTCATGTTTATGAAAGAAGACATATGCATGGGTGTTGTGTGTGGTTTTAAAAAAGTACATGCATCATGATACACGAAGCATAAGATTTGACATGCAAGAAATGTGACTAGCTTATGACTTGCTTATGTGATATGTTGATTTAGTACATGTTTGTTCTCGTATCCGTATATCATTTATGTGTTTTATCCGTTTTGAGGAATTCTTATAAAGATGCTATTTGCTAACCCGAGCACCTTATTTTGGGCAATGTCTTTTACACTGGTGACTCGTCATGTGTGATCCCGTAAGGTGTATAGAAGGGTTACTTGCTGGCGTTGTTTTCGCTAAGAACAATTACTCTACCTCCTTTTCAGGTGAGCCAAAGTACAAGATGATTTTTGTAGAAGATATCGGCGAGTGGGCCCATTGGGACGATAGTCACTAAAATGGACAGGCTTACAGTCCTTATCCTTTACTTGAGCGAGTTACTGTTAAAACTTTGTATTGAAGGATACTTTAGACACTCTCCCTAACACGTTTTATTTCCGCTGTGTTTATATGGGTTACATTGATGTTAGTGAAGTTTTTAATTCTACGATGTTTCCACTGATTTATCTTACGTCATGAATGACGTGTGCTTGATCTGCTTTGACGCTTCGTAGTTCTCATAGTAGGCTATGGCGGGTGCACTGGTACCGATGTCCAGTATCGGGCCAGGGCGCTACAGGTGGTATCAGAGCCCTAGGCTTCAGATCTATCTCGGAAACTTAGGTTCATGATCTTATAGAAAATTAAGATGTGATTTTCCCTTAAGTTTGATCCTTAGGTATACGTGCTGATTATCTAGAGCCTAAGTATGATCTGGGTTGGGTGTGTGCGAGCGCGTATATCATTTAACTTTCTATAATAATTTTAACTTTGGACCCCACCGATCTCTTGGTCACAATTCTGTGATGCCTTTATAAAGTATTACGTGCCCGAGACAGCAATCTTGGACAAGATAAGGGCGTTCGACGGGCTAAAACAGGGTCGGATGATAATGTCGGAGTATGCCGACCATGTCCATGCTATGGGTAAGTTCGCTCCTGCGATTATGTCTGATAATCGCTTAAAGATGACAAAGTTCGAGCGAGTTTTGGACTCAAGAATTCAGTCAGCAATTGTAAGCGCATGGATGAGAACCAACGATGACATGATGGATGCGTGCTTTTACGTCGAGAGTGATTTCCACAGAGTGGTGGCAAGAGAGGCCGATGCAGGACACTCTGATAAAGGTAAGAGGTTAAGAGAAGAGATTTGAGTTGGGGGCAGGCCAGGACGTTGGATCAAGGTTCTGAAGAGAGGCCCCGTTGAGAAAATTTCATAGACCCCCACCACAGCATTTAGTTGTACAGCAGGTTGAAAGAGTTTGTCGCACTTCAATACGGGACCTATCAGAGAATGTAGGAAGTTGGCAAGAGCATGTTATCGATGCGGACGGGTGGAAAACCTTATTCGAGATTGCTCAGAGATGAGAAAGAATGCTCTGGGAGAAGTCGCTCAGCAGCCGAGGACGAATATCCGCGTCGATGTCATGACTAACAAGGATATTTAGGAAGTTACCGACGTGGTATGAGGTACGATTTTAGTAAATAAGGTATTTGCTAATATACTTTTCGATATCGGCATGAATTACTCTCTCGTGGCAAAGAGATTCGCTAAGCGTCTTTGTGGTTCACCAGAATGGTTAGAGACATCATACCATGCCCAAGCGGCTGAGATCACATGGTGATTTCACACCAGTAGTACAAGGATTATGGGTTAGAGTTCGAAGAGCAAAGGTTATCTACCATACTGGTTCCTATCCAGAAGTACGAATTCGACGTTGTATTGGAACTGGACGGATTGTCCAAGAATCACAGCAGCATTGAATCGAGTAAAACAAGTGACAGTTAAGAATTCTGAGATGGAAGATATAACTTTCCAAGGGAATTGCTGTTGATTCGAAGAAAGTTGAAGTTATCACCGAGTGGTCTAGACTCACAAATGACACCGAAGTGCAGAATTCCTTGAGTCTAGCTACTTATTACAAGAAGTTTGTTGAAGGTTAATTGCCTTACTCAAAGAAGTCCAAGTTAGAGTGAACGGAGGAATGCGAGAAAAGCTTCACGGAGCTTAAGAGGAGGTTAACCACAGCTCTAGTGCTGGCTCAACCTTCTGGTACTGACGGGTTTGTGAGATATAGTGATATGTCAAAAAAAAAACAGGGTCGAGGTACGTAAACTATAGCGCAAGTTATGATTTTATATCCAAATCGAGTTTAGTTTGATACTTCACTTGTACGTTGTGTTTTGATGCAACACAAACGAGTCATCGCGCATGTCTCGAGATAGCTAAACATGAGGCAACGAAGATGGTGGGAACAACCAAAGGACTATGACTTGACCATTAATTACTATCCAGGAAAAGTTAATAACGTGGTAGATATAGGAATTTATTACTATGGACTTTGTGGTTGATTACCGAAAATAAGAATTGGATATAACATGATTTTGGTGATTGTGGATCGATCGATCAATCTGCATATTTTCTATCGATCTCCAGGGAAGTATCTCTCGGAAGTTGGTAAATTTAGATATGGACAACATTGTCAGCCTACACGATGTTCCAATAAGTATAGTATCTGACTGAGACCAACGGTTCAGTTCCAAGCTCTGGATAGTATTCTAGAGAGCCCTGGGTAAGGAGTTAGGGGTGAGTACATCCTACCACCCTCAGACATGGACAGTCTGAACGGACTACGCATACCCTAAAAGACATGTTAAAGCTGGTGTCCTAGATTTCAAAAGGAGTTGGGGATGTAATGGTGAAGTTAATGGAGTTCTATCATAATAACAGTCACCACAGTGCAATTGATATGGCTCCTTTTGAAGTTTCGTATGGAAGGAAGTGTAGCTCCCCGGTTTATTGGGATGAATTCGGTGGGAGGACCATCACCGAACATGAATGACTCGAGAAGACATTAGGAAGCGCGAGAATCACTCGAGAGAGACTCAAGTCGGCTCAGGACCGCAACAAAAGTTAGATGGATTCTAAACGACGACCTTTGGAGCTTAATGTAGGTGGAAAGGTTTATTTGAGAATATCACCTAAAAAAAAGGGGTACTATGATATTGGAGTGAAGGGCAATTTAAGACCCCGTTCTATTGGTCCGTATGAGATACTTGAGAAGGTGGAAGTTTTGGCATATGAGTTGGCGTTACCTCCGGTATAGGTGCAAGTCCAAAAGGTATTTCATGTATCTCACTTAAGGAAGAATGTGACAGATCCGATCAGTGGGCTCGAAGCACAAACTTTGGAACTCAATCGTGAGGATATATATGAAGAGATACCTGTGAGGATCGTAGAACGAAAGGACCAAGTGTTGAGGAAACGGGTGATCTTTTATGTGAAGGTCCAGTGGAGCAATCACATGAAACGAAAAGCTACTTGGAAACTTAAAGAGCGGATGCAGGAGAAGTATCCTCAACTCTTCAATTAAGGTACACAAGTTTCAAGGACGAAACTTTTTGTAAGGGGGGTGGAATGTCATACCCCGTAACTTTTAAGTCCGACTATTAATAATTAGAAAACAACTTTAAATATAATTTCATTAAATGCATAGGTTTACGAGGTTGAGTGGATAAATACAGGTGAGAAAATAAGCAAAATAGTGAAACTAAGAAATTATGCTGAAATACCCAAAATACCCCTCCCCACTTAAATGATGGGGGAGTTACACAAAGGAGTATAACTCCCCAATAGTCTAGAAGAGGCCGGTTACAAACAAAGAGAAGGAGGAGAAAACGCCTAGAGGGGAAAGAGAAGGAGAAAGGAGAAAGAAGAAGAAGAGAAGAAGAAAAGGAAGGGAGAACGGCCAATCTAGGTTCAATCCTTACCGGAATTCCGCAGTACACTCGTAAGCGCATTTAGATTCCAAGGCAAGTAATCTTTCTATATGCTTTACGCAAATTTTGATTCTATAGGCCCTATGTTCTTATAAAGAGAAAATGCGGATCACACATTGGTAATCTCATCTTGTCTATGTTAAATGCTTTACTATATGTAATTGTTGTTGTTAGTTGTGTAAATCCATGTTCTTTGGGCCAAATTTCTAAGAATAGATACGTGGTTCTTTGTTGTTTGTCAAGCATGCCCATGAAAGTGTATTCTTGATGTGTTTATTGTCTTGTTATACTCTTGTGTTGGTTGTCTACATCTCAGATGTGTGAGAGAAAATTTGCAGAGAATTGAAGAATGAATGATGGCATGGTTATAGACTCGTTGTGTTGGGAAGGTTGAAGATATCTATTAAAGGATGTGAATGATAGAAGGTTAAGAGTGGATATTACTAGACCTGTCTAAGAATCAATTCATGTTAGTTGTGTGTTAAGCATGATGAATTTAGATGGTAAGATGGATCTTGAGAGGTTTAACATAAAAGGGTTGAAGGAGGAAGGAGAAGGGAGGAAGTTACTGCAGAAAAACTGCAGTTTAGAACCGTCAGAACACTTCAAACACCTACATTAGGCGCTCGATGTCACATTAGGCGCCTAATGTAGCGTTCAATGTGTCCTGAAGCATCCCCGTACACTTCGAACACCTAGATTAGGCGCTCTATGTCACATTAGGCGCTTCATGTAGGCGTTCAATGTCTACGGCACATCCCCGAACACTTCGAACGCCTAGTATAGGCGCTTTATGTCACTTTAGGCGACTCATGTGGCGTTCCAAGTATACTGGAAGTCTTTTTGACCCTTTAGGCGCCCTATGTAAGTGTAGCAACTGTATACACTTCCTTTAAACATAAAATGCAAGGGTATTTGAGGTGTAATTGAGGAATAGATGGTAAGATTGACTAAGTAAGAATAAGATTGAATCCCAAGTGAATTAGTGAGACGAACGGACTTGGAAAGATACAAACAGGGAGTGTTTGAGGTGCAAGACCGTATACTTGATATGTAAGATGTGTGTGTGAGATACCTTTATTATCTTCCATTGCTCATAAATTACAAAGTGTTTTGAAAGTGTGCTAGAGTTGTAAACATTAAGTGTGAATGAGTAGGGTTAAGTATGAATTCAAAGTGGATTCGTGATACGAAAGGGCATGAAGTGGTATGAATGAGGTGTATTTGAGTTGTAAACGTTAAGTGTGAATGAGTAAAGTTAGGTATGAATCCAAAGTGAGTTAGCAATATGAAAGAGCACAAAATGGTACGAAAAGGGTGTGTTTGAGGAAGTATGAATGAGCAAGGTTAAGTGTGAACTCGAGATGATTTCGTAATACGAAGGGACATGAAATGATACGAGCAGGATGTGATAGAGGTTCAGGACTTTGTACTTGATATGTAAAATGTGTGTGCATGTTTACACCTTTGATATGATGTTACATGAGCATTCTGCATCATGACATGGGCACTTGCATTTGATTTGAGAATTGCTTTGCGAAAGAACATGTGTTTACAAGAAAAGTTTAAAGTTTTCGAAAGACAAAATGGATGCTGGTTGATCGCAGGGTATAAAAGTCACGCCTACGAAAGCAGGGTATAAAAGCGTGACATGTGAATCAACAGCAAGGTATAAAATATGTTATGGGGTCGTGGACCTATCAGCACGGAAAATAAAGTATTTTATGGGGCCGTGGACCTATCAGCACGGATATATGATGTATGTAATGGGGCCATGGACCTTTCAGCACGAGGTATAAAGTTATATGTTATGGGGCCGTGGACCTTTCAGCACGGGGTATAAAGTTCTGTTTGCTGTGGACTGATCACCCACAGGGTATAAAGTTCTGCTACGCGAAGAATATGATAAGAAAAGTTATGAAATGTTTTGTGAAATGACACGTATGTCATGTTTATGAAAGAAGGCATATGCATGGGTGTTGTGTGTGGTTTTAAAGAAGTACATGCATCATGATACACGAAGCATAAGATTTGACATGCAAGAAATGTGACTAGCTTATGACTTGCTTATGTGATATGTTGATTTAGTACATGTTTGTTCTCGTATCCGTGTATCATTTATGTGTTTTATCCGTTTTGAGGAATTCTTATAAAGATGCTATTTGCTAACCCGAGCACCTTATTTTGGGCAATGTCTTATACACTGGTGACTCGTCATGTGTGATCCCGTAAGGTGTATAGACGGGTTACTTGCTGGCGTTGTTTTTGCTAAGAACAATTACTCTACCTCCTTTTCAGGTGAGCCAAAGTACAAGATGATTTTTGTAGAAGATATTGGCGAGTGGGCCCATTGGGACGATAGTCACTAAAATGGACAGGCTTACAGTCCTTATCCTTTAGTTGAGGGAGTTACTGTTAAAACTTTGTATTGAAGGATACTTTAGACACTCTCCCTAACACGTTTTATTTCCTCTGTGTTTCTATGGGTTACATTGATGTTAGTGAAGTTTTTAATTCTACGATGTTTCTACTGATTTTTCTTACGTCATGAATGACGTGTGCTTGATCTGCTTTGACGCTTCGTAGTTCTCATAGTAGGCTACGACGGGTGCACTGGTACCGATGTCCAGTATCGGGCCGGGGCGCTACATCTACTACCGAGCAGAGTTGAATAGTGCCGAGTTTGACAGAAACAGTGACGAGCAAAGCTGAGCATTTGAGCATCAACCTCAGCTCGGCAGTGCACCAGAAGTTTACGAAAACGAATATTCCTTGATTGGAGATTTGATTGAAGAGAATCCTGTTTTGGATAGAAATTTTTATATCTTTTCTATAAGGAATATCTGGTAGAGTCCTATTCTTGGTATGATATCGATGTAAAAGGAAAATTCCATAAGTCATGCTAATCCTTTTACTCCCCACAAAATTCCCTGTTAGACG
>AP025066.1:10761540-10802849 GCA_036186865.1 Eustoma russellianum | reverse complement strand
CTTTGACACCTTTAATATCTCTGAAAAATGATGATAAATGTTCTCTTTATAACATATATAAGAGGGTCTTCAAGAAAAGATAGAATGTGACATCTCAAATTGTCACATATCCAGCTATAGTCAATAATATCATCGGTTGAAAGAATAAGATATAAGATCACCATATTATCTTAAAAATAATAATAACATAGCTCCAGAATGAAGATAATAATATGCTCAAGAGATTCCTTGAGTGAAAATACCAAAAATACCCTTTGGGTGAATTGACCAAAATACCCCTGGTGTGAGAAAACTCCAGAAATGACCCCGATGGTCAGAAATAATCACAATTCCACCTTTTTATGATAACCAAGATAATTATACATCCTTGAAATATTTTTCACCATATAATGTTCCTACAAAACTCAAAATACCAATTTTTTCCTTTTTGGTAAGTTGTAGAAACTTCCAAGGCATGTTAGTCACAAGACAATAATAATCACAAAAAACACATAATAATCACATAATGAGCATGTATAATTCATGTAAAAATGAAAACAATCATTTTAACACATTTTAGAATATTATTTCTAAAAACCCTAGACATCGATCGATCGAAGTGCCTCAGCTTCAGAGATCTATGTCTCATAGAAAGTTTCAAAGTTTGCCTCTGACCTACATCGATCGATCGAAGTGAGGGTTCGATGTACATCGATCGATCGATGTGTCTCAGGTTTAGAGATCGATGTCCCACAGAAAGGTCTTAAACTTTTCTGCCTTACATAGATCGATCGATGTGAGAGATCTATGTACATAGATCGATCGATGTGCAACAACCTGAGAGATCGATGTCAACTTTTTCAACTTTTAATCACATATAACACCATGTGTGACATTTTTAAGTATTCACCACTTAAAATCATGACTTTGAAAATTATCCAAACATATCTCTCAACATTCTCCCCCTTTTGGATTATTTTCAAAATAACCTAACATGATTTTAATGTCACATCTCATAACCAAAAATTTCACCAAAAGTTTTCAACTTTTAAATAGTATGTTTGCTCCCCCTCAACTAATATTCTCCCCCTTAACCTATGCTCCAAAATTTATACCAATTAAAACTTAGCATTTGATTCATCATGACTTACCAACTAAAATACATGACTTACCAACTAAAATCATGTTCTTATTCTATCTCCCCCTTTATTTTGCAAATCATGCAAAAGATAGAACTATGCAATGGTATCGTAAGTCATCATACCTAATTTGGCTCGTAAATTTTCAAAAGTGGCTTGATTAAGGGGTTTGGTGAAGATGTCAGCAATTTGGTGATCAGTTCTTATATGGTTTATCACTATATCCTCATTTTGAACATGATCGCGATGAAAGTGGTATCGCAGCTCAATGTGTTTGGCCTTAGAATGAAGCATCGGATTCCGGGAAAGATTGATTGCACTTGTGCTATCACAGAAAATTGGAATCTTTTTCATTGTAATGCCAAAATCACTAAGTTGCTGTTTAATCCAAAGTATTTGGGTAGTACATAAACTCAAAGCAATATACTCGGCTTCAGTGGTAGAAAGAGCTACACTAGCTTGTTTTTTAGAAAACTAAGAAATCAAGTTGGTTCCTATGAATTGAAAAGTACCTCTAGTAGATTTTCTATCTAACTTGCAACCACCATAATCAGCATCACTATATGCGTGTAATTCCAACTTAGTGTTTCTATCATACCACAGTCCTAAGTGAGGTGTATGCTTAAGATATCTAAAGATCTTTTTCACTGCATTGTAATGTGATACCTTAGGACAAGATTGAAACCTAGCACACATACACACACTAAACATAATATCATGTCTTGATGCAGTTAAGTATAACAGTGATCCAACCATAGACCTACAGAGTGTGTCATCAAAAGGTTTACCATTTTCATCCTTATCAAGTTTGGTATTAACACTCATAGGGGTAGTTGTAGGTTTGAACTCTTCAAAGACAAACTTCTTAATCATATCATTGACATACTTAAGTTGGCTAATGTGAATTCCTTGAGGGGTTTGTTTGATTTGAAGTCCCACCATTGACATTTCAAATTCTGACTTCATACACTCTTCAAAGTCTTTTACTAAAGTAGGGTTGGTTGAACCAAAGATTATATCATCAACGTATATTTGAACTATTAACAAATCATTACCTTTTCTTCTTAGGAATAATATGTTGTCGATTGTCCCCTTTGATAATTATTTGCAATAAGAAAGTTTGCAAATCTATCATACCAAGCTCTTGGAGCTTGTTTTAAACCATATACAGCTTTCTTAAGCTTGTAAACATGGTTAGGATTCTTTGGATCTTCGAATCCAGGGGGTTGTTTGACAAACACCTCTTCTTGGATGTATCCATTCAAGAATGCACTCTTGACATCCATTTGGAAGAGTTTAATATTACTTAGACTTGCAATTGTAAGTAACAATCTAATTGCTTCTAGTCGTGCAACGGGTGCAAAGGTTTCTTCATAATCTATACCTTCTTGTTGATTATAACCTTGTGCGACTAGTCTAGCCTTATTTCTTGTAATGTTTCCTTGTTCGTCCATCTTATTCCTAAACACCCATTTCGTTCCTATTATTGACTTGTTTTCGGGTTTAGGTACTAAGTCCCACACATTGTTCCTTGTGAATTGATTTAATTCCTCATGCATGACATCTATCCAAGATATATCACCTAAGGCTTCCTTTACGTTCTTAGGTTCTAAATGTGAGATTAAGCTATGTCCTTCAGGTTGACTTATATTTCTACGTGTTCTAACCCCAACACTTGGATCCCCAATGATTAATTCTCTAGGGTGCCACCAATTCCTAGGTTGACGAGGTTCACCCTCATTTTGTTCAAATGTTTCATTAGTGTGAACATTATCATATGTAATTGGATCATTAATTATATTATCTTCCAAATGCAAAGTCTCTTCATTTATATCATCTAAGGGTTCATGCATGTCTTGTTCAGGGGGAGTTGGTTCTAGATGATCAAGTACAGGCTCAAGTAATACATCATCATCAAACATATTTTCAACATTTGTTTCTTGTTTATGTTGATGTTTATCACTAACTTCAAAGCATGCATTTTTATTGAATTTCACATGTATGGATTCAATTATTTTTCTAGATGCAGGATTATAACACCTATATGCTCTTGAGTTAGTTAAATACCCAGCAAATATGCATTCAATAGACTTTTGTTCAAATTTATCTAGATTATCCTTGGTGTTCAACACAAAACATTTACATCCAAATACCTTAAGATAATCTATCTTAGGTTGTCTATTGTTTAGCAATTCATAAGGTGTTTTATTTAATTTCTTTCTAATAGTGAGCCTATTTATAATATAGCATGCACAACTAATAGCTTCAGCCCATAAATATTTAGGTAATTTATTTTCACACAGCATTGTCCTAGCAACTTCTTGAATCGTTCTATTTTTACGTTCAACAACTCCATTGAGTTGTGGTGTTCTAGGTGGTGAGAATTCATGTTTGATTCCATATAGTTCACAAAATTTGATTACGTCTTTATTTTTAAATTCTCCACCTCTATCACTCCTAATTCTTTTGACATTTTCTTCGTAAATGTTTTCAAGTTGCTTGATAAGGGTTTCGATTGCTTATGGAGCATCGTCTTTGTGTGTTAAGAACAATGTCCATGTGTAGCGTGAGTAATCATCTACTATGACACACACATAGTAGTGTCCACCTAGACTTCTTGTCCTACTTGGACCAAATAAGTCTAAGTGAAGCAATTCTAGTACATGACTAGTACTCACTTCATGTTTCGGTTTTAAAGTTTCTTTAATGTGTTTTCCCTTAATACTTGTTTCACACATTTGAAAATTATCTAAGTCTAACTTAGGCATTCCTCTAATTAAATTCTTCTTAGACAATTTCTTAATAGTTGAAATTCCTATATGGCCTAATCTTCTATGCCATAAATTTACATCTGAGTCATGTGATATTAAACACTTAACCTTAGCATCTAACATGTTATCTAAGGTAAGGGTGTAAATATTTCCATCTCTATTTCCTTTTAAAACCGTTTCTCCCTTTTTATTTATTATATCACAAGAATTGGGAAGAAAGGAGACATTATAACCACAATGTATAAGTTGGAAATACTAAGTAAATTATAAGATAGATTGCTTACTAATAACACATTTCGTATTTGAAATGTGTTAGGGTCCCCAATTGTTCCTTTTCCAACAACTTGTCCTTTGTTGTTGTCACCGAATGTTACTTTTCCTCCATTCTTGATATGTTCCAATTCGATGAATAGTTTGGGGTTCGCCGTCATATGCCTCGAACATCCACTATCTAAAAACCATTTGGTTTTCAGATTCTTTGACTTTGCCTCCTTCTTGCATTCCTTGCGTTTTTTCTACAATGGAGACAAAGTTTTAGGTACCCTTTATTTGGGTCCTTGAATGTTAGGGGCATTATTCTTGTTTAGATAACCCTTAGGTATCCAAACTTGAACATACCTTTTAGGCACATTTTTAGCATGGTTAAAATAAGAAGGATAAGCATGTAGATGATTATTCCTTATAAGTGAAGATGCATTGTTATACATGTTCTGCCGTGGTTGATAATCGTTACAGAATGGCCGAGATTTATGATGTATATAAGGCATGTGAATTTTTTTCTTATATGGCGCAGTATAAGTGTGTTCATAGGCATTTCTATAAGGCTTATAAGAGTGTTGCCTATACTTAGGTTCATAATATGTTGAATGTATTTTATTATGTCTCGTTGCATTTGTATACATATATAGGCATAATTTCTAGGTTGTCTAGATGTAAAGTTTGGCTTAGATGTATAGTTATGCGTGTGTGCTTTTATAGGTGCATGCTGTATCTTTCTCTTTGAATAAGAAGAAGAAGAAGGAGTAGAAGAAGATTTAGCAGGCAAGTTTGTTTTTATAACTTTATAAGGTTGTTTCGTAGTAGATGATACAAACTTAGTTTTTTATCTAATTTGTCATCTTCTTCTTTATATCCCAATCCAGTTTTATTATTTCCATATTTTTGTAATGATATAAGTGTATCTAACATATTTGCACCAGATTTAAATTGTTCTATCATTTTTTCTAAGGTAAATTTAGAAGACTTAAGTTGCACTATTTCATTTTCACAACTTTCTAACTTGGATTTTAACATTTTATTTTCCATTTGTAACTTTTGTTCATCTTTCCTATATGATTCAATTTTATTCTCTAAAGAATCAAGAGTATTAGAAGACTCTTGTTTAAGAGATTCTAGTTGATCGGAAAATTCCAAGTTGGACGTCTTCAACTTGTCATTTTCTTCAACTAGTTTCTTCTTTTCTTTAGAGAGCCTCTACCAGTGAGCATGCATTCTTAGGAATTCTTCATACATTTCATCAAATGTCATTTCACTATCAGAATCACTATCAGAAGAAGAACATACCTCGTTGGATACGAAGCAGACTTGAGCTTCCTCAGTTTCGGATTCTGAGTCGGATGAGTCGCTCCATATGCTCACCTTCATTGCTCGTTTCCTTTTTCTTGCCTTAGACTCCTTTGTCTTTGTCGTTTGAGCCTCCTTGTCCTTGGCTTGTTTATTATTGTTGTTGTTATTATTATTTTTCTTCGTGGGACAGTCGTATGAAATATGTCCTTTTTGACCGCATTCATAACACTTTAATTCTTTATTATACCATTTGTTTGTGTTATTCTTCCTAGGTTGAGAAGAAGAAGAAGAAGAATTACGTTATCTATTCTTATTTGGACGTTTGAAAAACTTTCTAAGTTTTCTAGCTATCAATATCAAGTCATCGTCTAATTCAGTATCACTATTACTATCATCGTTACTAGCATGTGTTTCGGTTGTTTTGAAAGCTATTGACTTACCGGATGACTTAGACGATTCAAACTTTCGTTGGTTCAGTTTTACCTCATAGACTTTAAGAGACCCGATCAAGTCATTCATTTTAGTGAATTACTTTGTCTCCTCGATTGCAGTCACCTTTGGATCCCATTCAGCAGGGAGGCTTCGTAGCACCTTTTGAACCTTTTCACTGTTCGAAAATGACTTCCCTAAAGCTTCAAGGGCATTGAAAATCTTAGTAATCCTCAAATCTATAGATGTTATGGATTCGTTTGGCAACATTTTGAAAGTCTCTAATTCAGTCATAAGCATGTTTATTTTTGACTCTTTAACACCACTAGTACCTTCATGATTTAGTACAAGTGATTTCCACATGTCGTGTGCGCTTGTGCAATTTGACACATATCCTGCTTCAGAAGTTGTAAGTCCATTTAAAAGTAATTGCATAGCTTTAGCATTCATGGACATTTTCTTTTTATCACCATTCACTTTTATATTTTTCAACCTCTTGAGTTACTCCATTAACTTGTACAACTTTCATTGGAATGTACGGCCCATCTTCAACTATAGACCATAAATCGATGTCTATAGCCATTAAGAATAGTCTCATTCTTAGTTTCCAATGAACAAAATTATTGCCATCAAAAAGAGGAGGGCGTTGTGTAGACATACCTTCCAACTCACCTTTGTGAGAAACAATAGCCATAGTATGTACCTTGGATTTGAGACAAGCAGTATATAATGAATCGTTGTTTCTTGTTCTTGTATTGTTCGTACGGTGTTGAATCTTGCTCCTTTTGAGTGGTGTTGGTCTGGCTCTGATACCAAATGTTGGACCGTGCACCTGCAATAAACACCACTAGAGGGGGGTTTGAATAGTGGTTAGCGGAAATTACACTACAACCCTTTGTTAATATCCCCTTTGAAAACAGAATTTGAAACCACCTCAGATTCAGAACCTGTTTTTTAAATAATTCACAAATAATTTTACACAACTCCAAAAATTATGAAACTTTCCAGAATTGAACTTCAATGAGTTAACAAGACTCTGTCCAAAAATCAGACAAAAATAAGATCGTTTGGCCCTTCAAACAAATAAAAAGATTCAAATGGC
Source organism: Eustoma russellianum (assembly GCA_036186865.1). NCBI lineage: Eukaryota > Viridiplantae > Streptophyta > Magnoliopsida > Gentianales > Gentianaceae > Eustoma > Eustoma russellianum. Next base: position 10,795,863 of record AP025066.1, on the reverse strand, counting down.
CAATCTGGACAGAATTGGACAGAATGTTGCTTATTTTGCAAATAGTGTTTCTCTTTGAATACTGGACCAAAAAGGTTGATCTTTATATAAAAACAATCCTTAGGATGTGTAGATGAAGTTTCCAAAAGGTCCTGACCTTAAACAATTCTTGAAAAAATACGGAATTTAAGTTTTATCAAAACTGGTCAGATTGCAGCCAGATTGGAGCAGTTATCTTGCAAAGACTGAAAGACTAAATTTCTCTTGCTCAAATCAAGTGATTCTTGTTGCAAATGAAATCTAACAGTCTGAAGTATAACTCCACCAAAAATCACAAATTTTGAAAATGTTTAGCTATTTTTTCAAATTGTGAGAAGTTGGGTAAAAACTGCAGTTAAAAACGGGCAGAAAACAGAAATAAAGAAACAAGAGAAGAACACCGAGGATTTATCCTAGTTCGGTCAATGTGACCTACTCCAGTCCCAAGGAACATCTTTCCTTGGATTTCACTATGAAATGAACACCTCAAAACAAGAGCCAAGCTTGATCCTTGGGTTATACACCAACCCTACTCAAGACTTGGATAATCACCTTCTAAGCAATACTTAGTTGCAACACCTCTAACACCTATTGATGTAGCCTTATAAAGATGGCTAATCAATCTTACAAATGAAGCTCAAGAGGCTTGTAGCTCACCAAAATACAACAAGAACACCTTTGCTACAATGAACAAAACAATAACAACAAGAAGATGAAGATGAAAGCTAGACAATTCAACAAATGCTTGTGAGCTTCAAGTGTGTTTCATCTTCTTCACCAATGCCTCTATTTATAGTGCGATTTGAGCCTTGAAGATAAGAATGCACATGTGTCACCATCTTCATCATTAATTCCAAATGTCTTCTCATCATTGGTTAGCCTTGTAAACTTGGCAAAAAAAACACAATGATTGATCCACCTTGGCACTCCATGTTGGCCGAAATTTTCAGGTCAAAGATGACTTGGAATTATCTTGAAAATGTGAAGATAAAAGCAAGGGATAATACTCCACTATCTCCTCAACTTCTTGGCACAAGAATAGGCATGTGGGCTTGAAGAATTCAAACAAAATTCAGCTTCAAATCTCAGCATAATAGCCATTGGATAAGGCTGAAATTTTCAAAAAAAAAACTTCGATTTTTCTTTAATAAAATAAGAAAGGATAATACCACCAAATTATCCCCAACTTCAAGCACCTTAATAGGACATGTGAAGTCTTCATTTGACTTAAAAAATCTACTGAAAAACACCCAAGAACACCATATAGCCGTTGGTTTAATCTTTGAAATTTCCAAGTTGGCAATTTTGCCAACTAGCTCCTTTTTGGTTGGTCCACTTGTCTCCAACTCATAAAATGAATAATATATCACCTCCAACTGTAAACGCACGTTTTTCAACATATATATAATATGTAGCAACTCAGATTTTTGAAGAAGAAATAAATAGATAAGAATTGACAAGATTATGTCAACGTGTAACACCGAAATTCTCCAATATTTCTTCTTATATGTTGAGATCATTTCCACACCTTTGACACCTTTAATATCTCTGAAAAATGATGATAAATGTTCTCTTATAACATATATAAGAGGGTCTTCAAGAAAAGATAGAATGTGACATCTCAAATTGTCACATATCCAGCTATATTCAATAATATCATCGGTTGAGAGAATAAGATATAAGATCACCATATTATCTTAAAAATAATAATAACACAGCTCCAGAATGAAGATAATATATGCTCAAGAGATTCTTTGAGTGAAAATACCAAAAATACCCTTGGGGTGAAATGACCAAAATACCCCTGGTGTGAGAAAACTCCAGAAATGACCCCGATGGTCAGAAATAATCACAATTCCACCTTTGTCATGATAACCAAGATAATTATACATCCTTGAAATATTTTTCACCATATAATGTTCCTACAAAACTCAAAATACCAATTTTTCCCTTTTTGGTAAGTTGTAGAAACTTCCAAGGCATGTTAGTCACAAGACAATAATAATCACAAAAAACACATAATAATCACATAATGAGCATGTATAATTCATATACAAATGAAAACAATCATTTTAACACATTTTAAAAAATTATTTCTAAAAACCCTAGACATCGATCGATCGAAGTGCCTCGGCTTCAGAGATCGATGTCTCACAGAAAGTTTCAGAGTTTGCGTCTGACCTACATCGATCGATCGAAGTGAGGGTTCGATGTACATCGATCGATCGATGTGTCTCAGGTTTAGAGATCAATGTCTCACAGAAAGGTCTTAAACTTTTTTGTCTTACATAGATCGATCGATGTGAGAGATCTATGTACATAGATCGATCGATGTGCAACAACCTGAGAGATCGATGTCAACTTTTTCAACTTTTTCAACTTTTAATCACATATAACACCATGTGTGACATTTTTAAGTATTCACCACTTAAAATCATGACTTTGAAAATTATCCAAACATATCTCTCAACATAACCGTCTCACTGTGTGCGGCATGGGGATTTGACATGTAACGGCTTACAACTCCCACCACATGAGCTATATCAAGTCTTGTACAAGCCATAGCTTACATAAGGCTTCCTATAGCCGAGGCATATGGCACCTTGTCCATATAATTCTGCTCCATGTCCGTCTTTGGTGTTCGCGATTTTGACAATTTAAGTTGTCCTCCCAATGGTGCAATTCTTGGCTTAGCATCTTGCATGAAAAATTGATCCAACACCTTGTTGATATATTTTTCTTGTGACAAGATCACCGAACCTCCCTTTCAATGTTGTAGGATGCGCGTTCCAAGGATTTGATTCGTTAGACTCAAGTCTTTCATCTCAAACCCTTATGCTAACCCTTGTTTCAATGCATCGATCTCGTTCATGTTAGCTCCCGGAACAAGCATGTCATCACCATATAAAAATAAAATGACGTAAGAGCTGCCAAAATTATTGAAATAACAACAATTATCCATGTATCCTCGCTTAAATCCATGACTACTCATGAATTTATCGAACTGTTTATACCATTGCCTTGGAGCTTGCTCCAAGATGTATAGACTTTTATTCAATCTACATACGAGATCCTCATTTCCTTTAACTTTGAAATCTTCGGACTGCTCCATATAAACTTCTTCTTCTAAGTCACCATGAAGAGAGGTCATCTTCATATCAAATTGTTCAAGATGAAGATTCTCGGACACCACAATGCTGAGAACTAACCGAATTGAGGTAGGCTTCACATGGGGGTGAGAATATCTTGGTGTAATCAACTCTTTTCTTTTGTGAGAAACCTTTGACCACCAACCTCGCCTTGTACTTCTTACTTCCATCCACATCATCTTTGATTCGGAAGACCCATTTATTTTTCAATAGTCTTTTTTCTTCCGGCAGCCTAGTCACGGTCCACGTGCTATATTTCTCTGGCGATTGTAACTCCGCCTTCATTGCCTGCTCCTGCTTGACCGAGTGACTCGAACTTAATGACCTTGTCATAATCTTCGGGTTCTCCCTGTAGGACCTGCATAGAACCACTAGAGAGGAGGATTGAATAGTGAGTGCCGAAAATTTGGGTTTTAAAACTTTTCAGACCAAATAACTCACTTCTGAAAACAGTTTCTGTTTTCAGATCCTGATTTGGATTATCTAGATGACCTGGTTGTAGAAATCCAAAAATTATACAATTTGTTGAAGATGTGCTCTTGGATGTTATGAGTGTCTCGTAAAAATATTATATTAAAACTCCAAGCCTAACCCCTTGAAAAAACCTTTTTGTACAGATTGCATCAATCTGCCTGAAACTGTGCTCCGAAATGAAAAATTTATTCCTATTAATTGGCAACTATAAATGACCTGAAAATTGTATGATATGATCCATACGATCTGTAATTTAATGGGTTAAAACATTTTTTCAAAATTCTCTTGGTAAATATGTCAATCACGTTGATGTTCTCAACCTTTGCAAATCTGAGAATCAGATTGCACTAGTCTCAGAACTATTAACGTTTGACTGACGTATACTTATCCAAATGAGATGAAACTCATGCCAAATGAAAGCTAGGATGTGTGGCTATGTTTCTGCAAAATTTTGTGATTTTTGGAAAACTTTTGCTATTTTTTCCATGAGTATGAAAACAATACAGAAAACTGAAAATTGAAAGTAAAAGTGCTGAAAGTAAATAACACCAAGATTTTTATATTGGTTCAGTTAAAACAACCTACTCCAGTCTTCGAGGACATGTTTCTCGGTAGTCACTAATCACAAATGACACCTTGACACAAGGGTGACTGGAGTTAAACACCAACTCCATCCTTTTACAATCAACAAACAAACACAACAACACGAACACCACCACCGATCTAATGAAGGCTTGATCACACCTTGATCAACCTTTTATACGAGATGAACTTATGTGGGTGGTTTACACAAAGCCTAAATAGTATATAGAAAATATGTATGATAGGCTTAAGGCTAAGAGCAAGAGAAAAGAATGGGAGAAGAAGAGAGTAGTATTGCTTTGAACTTGTAAGAATATGCACTTTGCTTAGCCATTGACTTGCACACTTTGCCTCTATTTATAGTGTGTACTGGCCGCCCCATACCTGAGACCTCCCCTTGAAAATTTGTCTTGAATGCCTTGGAAGATTGCCTTGTATAAATTAATACACAACCTTGCTTGCTTGGTGTAATACGATTGGATGAATGACTTGCCTTCGCCTAGTTGTCACTTCTTGATAGGCCATCTTTAATCCACCTTGGCACTCCTTAAATGAGCTAGAAATTCTTCTTAAAAATCTGAAACATGTGCTTAAAATCAAGGTGTTTAACTTCCAAATAATCATGATATGATCCTCCTTAAATTTTGGAATAAAATTGAAGACAAAGAGGGGAAAATCGGCTAGCTTTAAACATATGTGCTGAAATTTCAGCATGTGTTTTATTTTGAATTGTTTCCTTGTGTGTTGCCCTCTTCAATGTCATCAATCATGTGTGGTATATTCTTCACCAATTGAAGTGCCAAATAAGCTTCATCTATGCTCCAACAAGTTGTAAATGGCGTTATAGGTTCAGCTGCATCTGCTGAAATTGTCTTTTGAAATTTGACACATAGTGATGCAAAATCTTCACATATATGGTAAATTTCAATTAAACCTTAGTTGATTTTTCTAGAACACTCTAACACGTGTTGAATGTGTAAAAAGTGTCTACATACATGTGACATCAAGACCAAAAATGTTCAAGCATGTAAAAGTGTAAAAAACTAAATTTTCGACTTTCGTCGATTACACGATTTTTGTCCGATTAAAATCAAACTTCTTAAACATATAATATATATTATGTCACACATAATATACATAAAATAACATGTATTTTCAGCTCCAATGGCTGAAGAAAATTCCATGTGCCTAAAATAAAGTTTAAGTTTGAATTCTCCACAATTCAAGCCAAAATGTGGGTAGTTGATGTGTGTAAACTTTGTATGACTTTTGGGCTGAATTTGACATGTGTACCACGAAATTTATAAGAATTTTAAGCGTATGTGGGCTGGCCATCTTTATATGGTATGTACGTAACATGTCGGTGAAGGTTCGATAGTCACCCAATGCGACAATTTTCGGTTTATAGCTCCGTGACATGTCGTTATAAATTTTTTTATCAAGATGACTTGTAATGTATGATATGAGACCTGTATATACTCATAAATATAATGTGTATATGGTGGTGTGACGTTGACGTAAGGTTATGATGTGTATGACATGTCGGTGGTACATCGAGACATAAGTATATAGTGTGTCTTTATAAAAAAATTTGTATATGAAATATATATATATATATATATGTATGTATGTATGTATGTATGTGGCGTGTGAGTTTGAATGAGATAGGGAGACTTTCTATTTCAAGTTTGTTGCCATATAGCTCTCTCAAAATATGTCTTCATTTAATGAACTAGTTAGTTCATCTCCTTAAGCACTTCACTTAATGAACCAGTTTAGTTCATTAAGTATGGCACCTGAAAATAGTATAAAGGCAACAAATGTTTGCCATATGATGTAAGACCTAATGCTTCATGGCTTGTTAGTACGACAACATTATATATAAACATGTAAAGCATTTTTATCACGTGTATATATATCAAATAACACTTATTTCATGCATTTCGTAAACACGTAACATTTAAATCATGCATTTTCAAATCACTCAAACTCCGATTTCTCAACACTCCCCAGTCGGTCAACAGTAAGTAAATTTGAGAAGATAACTACCATGTGCTTAGCTTGTCAATACGAGTAGATCTCTCCAGCACTGATTCTTGCAGACTTCCTTCATCTTGCTCGGCCTCATTGGCGTCTTCATACTCAGCCATCTCAGTTTTGGCCACACCATTCGAAACTTGAGTTTCGCTTAACTCACTCTCCCTCACTTCATGACATCCTCCAATTTCTTTGCGTACAACATATCGGTTATTTGTCATTTCTAATGACCGAAGTGTTTTCCGCCGCAACTTCACCTTCCCTTCCTCCATGTTGATCACAAGGAATAATCGTACGACAAAGCACAGAACGCAATAGGAAGAACACGTGATTTTTGTGGAAAAGCCTCGTCGGCCGGCTCAAAAACCACAAGACATAGCTGGCCTTTATGCTTGTATTTATAGGAGAAAGTTTACAATGCAACTACAAAGAATTAGACATTGAGTACAACTAAAAAACTATACAAAAGTAGATAAGGATAAAAGTTACATCCGAAATCAAATACTTAAATCTTATTGTAAATTATGTTCCTAAAACTTGTCTTCGTCCTAACACATTGATGTGGATATGGATTTTATTGAACGGGTTTTGGTGATCAATGAATTCATTTATTACTCTGTGCGTCTTTAAGGTTCTCCGAAGTTTTGGCGTACCATTCTTCAGTTACTTTGACTTGATTCATATTATTCTTTGATATTTTAGGATCAAAACGCAGAGTCTAGAAGAGGGTACGGTACTTATACTAAAGCCTCTGGTGCGGTCATATGGTGGTGTTGGGCGTTCAAGTGATAGAGACTGCGGCAGTTGTGGGAGATTCAGAGTGAAAGGGCAACCGGTGATCAATGAATTAGGCCCAAAATTATAGATTCTCATCTACTCGTACGGGATTCGCCTGTTGAGACTGCTGAAAAAAATCTACATTTTCCAATCAAATAACCTACTTTACCTGGTTTTGCATAGTTCTTGTTTCAGTCCATGGAGGAAGCAGTGCAGATGGTGCCCTGATAGTGCAGCCCATAAACCATAAGTTCGATCATTCGCTTGTGTCAAGTGTTATGAAGAAGTATCCTTTTAAATTTCTTGTTTGCTGCTTAACTAATCGAGCAGAAACCTTTTTTGGGATAAAGGACTTTGAGAATCTTCTTTTGGAGGACATCTACTGTGCAGTCCGCTTTAACGCGTTTTTGAAGCCTCCTGGTCATACTGACATGCATGCAAGTACATGTATATGCAGTGGTTTGCGTTTCATGTGAGAATCCCAGAATAACTTTTTAACCTTCTGAAGATTCATTAGGTAGCTTATGATGATTGTGAATTCGTATGTTCAGAGTACAAGCATTGGCTTTGTCCAAGTTATTTGGTTCTTGCTAAGAAGATGCATGCTTCCTTTGAAGCTTTCAGCTCCAATATTCAGTCAATATACGTTGCGTTGTTATCTGACCAGAAAAAAGTGACTTGTATTATTTAACCATCAATCTCATGTAGCTATGTTATACATTTTCTTGTCTACCTCTAGCATATAACCTGAAGAGCAAACAAAAAAAGCATATTTTGAAGCTCTTTGTTCATATTAAATCAAGTTGTCATTGATTCTTAAATGCACATGGTTAAAAAACAAAAACAATACACCCTAAAATAGTTTAATCACGTAAATTCTACAAATTGATTACAGTATATGATTTTACTAACTCAATACTATTAACGATCTAAATTCAAGGATAGGACACATGAAAATACTAGAGATTTTGGTTTATCGATTCTAACACGACCATTTGAAGTATAATTTTTCTGCTTGGTATTTTTGTATCTCAATTCCATTAGATACACGAGTTGATCCATTAGCTAGCAAATCATCCTCTGATGGCGTTTCTTTAGAGCAAATAAAGAAATTATGATGAGGTCAAAGGAGCAAAATTGCATAAATAGGATGTGCAGCGGAATGGAGAGAGAGGAAGCACGTCCGTAGTGTTTTGCATGGCTTTATTCTCGGCCAACATGGCTTGTAATCTTTAATAATATATTTTAGAGTCATTTTATAGGCTTTCAGAATGTTTTTAGACATAAAAAACGTTTGCCAGAATATAGGAAAATAGACTTCCCACATTTAGGAAAAAAACCTTAATCCGAATCGCATTGGTTTCTTGTATTCTTTGATTCTTACTTGTCCTAGTCTTGTGTTGAAGACCACAACGTGTTTGCTCGACTTGATATTGATTCTAATTTAGTATCTTGAGAAAAACACAAAAAAGAGTGGTAAAAGGCTGTGTTTTGTGAGGAAAAAAGAGGGGAGGTAAAAGCCTATTTGAGTTAATCCAAACACGAGCTTGGAAAGGTACAAATATAAGTTTTTATGTATACTAACATAATCGAGTCTCTTCCATCTTTGTGTTAGTTTTATTTTTCTTTTGTTTTATGCCTTGTTTCAGCATGAGTACTTCAGATTTCATGGATGCATACACGTCGATTAGAACCATATGGGATATAATTTTCTTCAAAAAGGACATATATGAGCTTGAAAGACGTATGCATAATTTCGGCCTTTCTAATGGAATATGGGTAAGCCGTTGGCGTAACAAGATTCAAAGGTATCAATTTTGCTCTCAAGTGAGTCTAATTGTATGCAAATATTTTAATAAGATGTTAGATGACTTGGATAGATCTTACATTAAAGAACCTGAGGAATTAGTTATGCTTAGGTTCATTGTTGGCTTGAATAAAAACATTGCTGATAAAATGGTGCGTGATAGATTTGAAACTCTAGATGACATGTATTATTTTCCAAAACGCGTAAGGAGTAAATAGGAATGTCAAGAGTTCATGGATCATGCTACGACTTTAGGTTTTAACATGTATAACAGTAAAGATTATAATTATGAGCTTGAATCTTCTAGCAATTCAAATGTTATTTAAAATGATTTGCAAGTTGCTGCCCATGATATAGAAGAAGTTTCTAGTGATTCATCTATTTCTAATCATGAATATCATTATGCCGAAAATAAAGTGCATGAACTTGAAGAAGAATTGTTGTTATGCCCCGAATTTTTCGTTACGTCGTAAGACATTAAATATCGTATTTTAGTAATGTCGACATATGCTCGTGTGCTATGTTCTTCAATATATCGACAAACTCGCGAACTCGATAACGAATGCTTTCAAATATACGATAAACTTAAATAAAACTAGTTAGTAACAATTTATGTTATTAGGCTAAATTAAATCAGATAAAAAATACATGACACAAGAATTTTCACTACTTCAAAAAAGGAAAAATAAAACAAGGCATGACAAGATATTTTGGGTAGAAGAAAAAGAAAAATAATTATATATATCTACACATGTATATGGAGGCATGTAGGCAGAAAAGGAAGAAGGAAATTGTGGTTAGGTTAATACCCTTACAAAATACCAAGTGTAGAAAATTGTGTAGAAATCAAATGATAGTACTTTGTTCTATTCTAACCCCCATCAAAGCCCTTGGCCGCCCTCCTCCACACAAGTGGGAAGAGAAGTTTTCTTCGCATTTGTCTTCAACTACACAACAAAATCTTACATGCTTTTACACCAATCATTACACTTTCTCACACTTTCTTACACAATTTGAAACTTACATCAAGAAAAAAAGGGAACTGCAGTAGCTAAAGAGGAGAATTTGGTAAACCTTCTGAAGGACTTTGAAGCCCCTGTTTCTGAGATTTTGCGTAAAGGGCCTCCTTTCATTGTCCGCCATTTGGAACCCAATTCCAGGTTTTGTCTTTTTTCTTGAAGGAAGCAAAGACCCATTTGAATCTTCCTTTGGATCTTTGAGGCTGCCGCTTCCATTGCGCTACTGTTTCTTTCTACCTAACGATTTTGTTTTGTCCCCTTTTCACCTGCCTATTCTTCTGTCTACCCCTCCCCCCGGTCTTTCCGTTCGTCATTTTCTTTCTTTCCATTATATTCTTACTTACTGAGCTTCTTGAGATTTTGACTGATTTTGATTTAACATGCTTGAAGTTAGGCAATGACTGGGTTCTTTACTTTTTTCCTACGCGAGAAAAAAAATTCGATCTTTGAGTTACTTTTGCCCCTTTTATTTCTGCTACTCGGATCTGAGAATCTGGATTGGTGGGAACGACAGTAAAAAAAAACTTTGTACTTTAAACGTCTCCTTTTGAACTTCCAGATTCTGAGTTGCTCTATTAGCTCTTGGTGTGCCACAACCCAACCAGGTGATATAATTTCATTTTTGTCTTATTATCATTGAAGTAATTTTGATTGTTTACATTTAGTTTCAAACTTTCGGCATCAGTAGCATACCTTGGATTTTTAGTTTTAGTTGCAATAATTGATAGAAGATGTCATGATTTTTCCGTGAGACCATGTCTAAGGAAGAGGGGTGTAGGTAAGGGGAAGGAAAAGGAAGATAGTCTAAGGGTAGCCTCTTGGAATATAGGAACCTTAAGTTGTAAATTGTTGGAGGTTGTAGATACACTTAAGAGACATAAGATAGATATAACATTCCTCCAAGAGACTAGGTGGAAAGAGAATAAAGATAAAGAGTGTAATGGCTATAAGTTGTTGTATTCGGGGTCATAGAGACCCAGAATGGGGTAGGATTCTTAGTAAAGTTAGAATTACACATGAACGTGATTGATGTGATTAGATATAATGATAGAATTATGGTGTTGAAGTTAGTACTAAATAAAGAGGTAGTGGCACTGATTTGCACCCACGCTCCCGAGGAGGGACTAGGAGCACAGGAGAAGAAAGGGTTTTGGTATTGCTTAGATGTAGTGTTAAAGTCAATACCCAGTGAGGAACAAATTTGTATCGGAGGTGATTTTAATGGATACATCGGAAAGGATAGCGATGGTTTTCAGTCGGCACATGGCGGGTTTGGTTATGGAGATAGAAATGAATAGGGTAGAGATCTGCTAGACCTAGCAGTAGCCCATGACCTAGGCATTATACTCGTTTTTTAAGAAAAAGAATCGCATTTGATCACTTTTAGCAGCAGAAGACGTAACACGCAAATCGACTGTTTTCTGATGAGGTGTGAAGACCGACGGTTGTGGAGGGACTGCAAGGTTATACCAGAGGAGACAGCGGTGACGCAACAACATTTATTAGTGGTAGTTATAACATTGAGCCAAAAACTAAGTAAGGAGGTTGGAAAATTCCCACCCAGGATTCGATGTGGAAGTTTGAAAGACGAAAAATTAATATATTCAGAGACAAGGTCATCTCCGCGAAACTAGATCGTCTGGGTGATGGCACAAATCAGATGTGGGAGGCTATATCGGTTACTATTACTCACGCGGCGAGAGAAATGCTTAGGGTAACAATAGGAAAGACGTTCGTACATAAAGAGACGTGGTGGTGGAACGAGGATGTGCAACAAAAAAATAAAATACAAACAAAAGATTTTTTAGAGAGCTGTTAAGCTGCACAAATGGGGAAGAGAAAGTGAGATTGAAGGAGAATTACAAAATCACCAGGAAGGAGGTGAAGAAGGCAGTGACAGAGACAAAGACAGCAGCTTATAAAAGGATGTATGAAAGATTAGAAACAAAAGACGGAGAGTAGGATATGTTCAAGATTGCCAAAGCTGTGGATCGAAAGAGGCATGACCTAGGAGGTGGAAAGTTTATAAAAGGAGAAGATGGACATGTGCTAGTCAAAGCACAAGACATCAAGTTGAAATGGCAAAATACTTTAACAATCTTTTCAACGGCGGTAGTGCCGACTATGAAGAACGAGAAAGCATCACTAACCAACAACAACAACATAATAACTCCAACTGTCAGAACATCACACAAGGAGAGGTGATGAGAGCACTAAAGAAGATGGGAAGAGCTAAATTGGTCGGCCTAGATAACATACCCATTGAGGCGTGGAAGTATTTGGGAGAGAAAGGGGTTCAATGGCTAACTAATCTGTTCAACCGTATTTATAAAACAGGAAAGATGCCAGATGAATGGAGAAAGAGTGTCGTGGTCCCCCTATATAAGAACAAAGGAGACGCACAGTGTTGCGGGAACTATAGAGAGATTAAGTTGCTAAGCCATACCATGAAGTTATGGGAGAGAGTAATCGACACTAGAATTAGGAGAGAAACTCAGGTTACGATAAACCAATTTGGTTTTATGCCAGGAAGGTCAACTACGGAAGCAATACACATTCTCAAGAGATTAATGGAGAAGTATAGGTAGAAGAAGCGTAATTTACATATGGTTTTCATTGATCTTGAAAAAGCGTATGATAGTGTGCCACGTAGCCTGATCTGGGATACTCTGGATGCAAGAGGAATCCCGATAAAGTATATAGATTTAATCAGAGATATGTATGGTAGGACGAAAACAACCGTTTGCATGCTTGTGGGGAATAAAGACTTCTTCCCGGTGGAGGTAGGCCTCCATCAAGGGTCTGCATTGAGCCCATTTCTTTTTACAGTTGTCCTTGACGAGTTGTCAAAGCCGATGTAGGAGACAGTTCCGTGGTGTATGCTTTTTGCTGACGATATTGTATTAGTCGTAGAGAGTAGACATACCTTGAGTATGAGACTAGAGCAGCAGAGAGGTATTTTAGAGAGAAAAGGCTTAAGGATTAGCCGTTCTAATACCGAGTATCTGCACTGCAACTTCAGCGGCGTAGCCAACAGTGAGAATAGCCAGCTCACCATCGATGGTCAAGTGGTACCACAGGTTAGTAAGTTTAAGTACCTAGGATCATTTGTGCAGCAGAATGGGGACATAGATAACTGTGTAGCACATCGAGTTCAAGCAGGCTGTTGTAGATGGAGGGCGACCTCAAGGGTGCTGTGTGACAATAATTTTCCAACTAAATTAAAGAGAAATTTTTTTGGGACGGCAGTGCGACCGGCAATGCTATATGGGACAGACTTTTGGGCCATGAAGAGGTCACAATTGCAGAAGATGGAAGTGGCAGAGATGAAGATGTTGAGGTGGATGTGTGGGAATACAAGGTTAGACCGGATCAGAAACGAGGTGTTTCGAAAAAAATTAGGCATAGCTAGTATAGAAGATAAGATAAGGGAGGGAAGAATGAGATGGTTTGGGCATGTCAATTATAGACAGACAACGGCGTCAGTCAGAGCAATTGAAAGCATAGTAGAGGGGAACTGGAGGAAAGACAGGCCCAAACTGACTTGGGATGAGCAGATTAGGCATGACCTACTAGATTTGCACCTCTCTGAGGACATGGTCTAGGATAGGAGTTCATGGAGATATAAGATTAAGGTTAACGAGGTATAGGTCATATATAGGGACACCTTAGAGTATATTTAGGGACATAGATAGGCGTAGACACTATCTACGCTTTAGGTTGACTTTGCACTTGTTTGATTATGTTTTACCGTTGTTTTGCTTTACATGTACATATACAAGTTATGTGTATTTTAATATCAAAAGCCTCTTCTTTGTATTTCCTGAATTCCCTCACTAACATACTAGCACATCATATCTCTATTGTTATGTCATTTATGCAGGTACATATAGAGCTGGAGGTCTCACTGGAAGCAGACTCTCTATCCCTTGGGACAGAGGTATTGTCTGCCTACCACTTACCCTCCCCAGACCCTAACGATAGTTTTTGCTGTCGTTGGGATATACTAGGTATGGATGATGTTGATGACACTTTCTTACACAACCAACAACAAGCCACCCTTTTTCTCTCCCTATTTTCTTAGGTCGGCCAACCCCTCCCCAAGGAAGACAACTCTTTCTTTTCTTCCACTCATGATAAATGATCATGAGACTTAAGTCCTAATACAACCAAACCACCATCATGAAAAATCATTTCCCTAACCAAACCCTTCTCTAACAGGCCACTCTTCCTTGAAAAAGGGGGAAACACTTCTCTCCTCTCATTTTCACATTTCAACACAATCAAATCTTCAACCAAATACTTTCTCTTTCCTCTCCAAGACAACAAAGTCTTCCAACACCCTCTTCTTCCCATTCTTGTCCGAGAGAACCAAGGAGAGTAAAGGGGGAAATTTTCTTTATTTCATCCCACATAAACATATCTAAGACTAAGTTCAAACACCCTCCTTCATCCAAGTAGTGATGAAATAAGGTTGTAGAGCCAAGAACCAAGGAGGAACAAGGTAAGAACTTTATGTAAAATAAGTTAAGTTCTTCCATATGTCTACTTTCATAAGTTACTCACTCACTCTCCCGTTTTTGACTCCAAAACCGTGAGTACCAAGGAGGAAGGAGGATGATTTTTCTTCCAAGCTAAATGAAGGAATCTTCACTTTAAGTAAGAAATAAGTGAGAAAAGCAAGTATTCTTCCTAGATAGTTAATGGATTTTCAAAGGTTAAGTATATATGTTCATATAAAAGTTGGATCATTCATGAAGTATGTTCAAGGTTTGAGTAGCAATAATACGTACAATATATGTTTCTATATGATGTATATATTGTCAAATATATAACCTAAAAATTCGGCCAACACCAAGATTTTTGGACTTTTATGTATAAATAAAAAGAAATTAACATTCTTATGTGAAGTATATAGAAACGATCAATCAATCAATCAATCTTACCCATTATTTTCCAACGACAGAAAAAGCTATCGCTAGGGTCTGTAGAACCTGCAAGGCACCACTAGAAGGAGGGATTGAATAGTGGGTGCGGAAAATTTAGTTTTTAAAATTTTTTTAATCCAAAAACCCAACTTCTGAAAACAGTTTATGTTTTCAGGACTTGTTTTGCAACGTTTTAAAAACTAGGTTACATGTCTTCAAAAATTCAGAAATTTGGAGAGGTCTTATTCTCAGATGTTCTGAGTATCTCTCAAAAATTTCAGAATAAAATTCAACCTTTAACCTTTTGAAAAATCGTTGGTGGTCAGATTGCACAAATCTGCCAGAAACGGTAGTCTGATTTACAAAATTTATTCCGATTAAACCGTGGCTCCAAATGGTCTGAAAATTTAATGACAAACCCCTTACTATGTTTATTTAATTGGGTTGAAACAGATTTGAAAAATGCTTTTGGGAAGTTAGTCAAATACGTTCAAAGTCTTAACCTTTGCAAGTCTGAAAATCAGACTGCACTAGTCTCAGAACTATTGACGTTTGAATGACTTATACTTATCCAAAAGGGTTGAAACTTGCGCCAAATGAAACTTAAAACGTGTGCCTACGTTTCTTGAAAGTTCGTGATTTTTGAAATTTGTTTGATATTTTTAAGATCGCGATGAAAATGATGCACTGTGCCAGAAACTGAAAGTAAAGTGCTGAAAAGTAGAGAACAAAAGGAATTTTATGCTGGTTCGGTTAAATCAACCTACTCCAGTCTTCGAGGACACCTTCCTCGGTTATCACTAAACAAAATAACACCTTACCACACAGGGTTGATGGAGTTATACACCAACTCCAACCCTTTACAAACCTTACAAGCAATCACAATGATCACGAACAGCGCCACCGAGCGGATGAAGGTTTGATCACACCTTGATCAACCTTTTAAAACAATATGGCATGTATGGTGGTTTATATGAAGCCTATACAATGTATTTAAATGTAGATACAATAGGCTTTGAAAGAGAAAGAGAAGAAAGAAGTGTAGAAGAAGATAATAGAAGACACTTTTTGCACTTTTGAACTTGTGAGACTTGTCTTGTATTTTGAATTACTTCTTCTTCATTTTATCTAGCATTGGCCGCCCCCTTTTGGCTTGTCTTCCCCTTGGAAATTATCTTTTAATTCCTTGAAAGAATACCTTGTATAATTGTGACATCAACTTGCTTACTTGGCAACACTTCGTTGGATGATCATCTTGGCCTTGCTTACTTGACACTCATTGATTGGATGAGATTTGTCATCATTTGATGACTGTACAAATCTGAATATTTCACTAAAAACATGTGCCAAATTAGTGTGTAAAATATTGTAAGAAGTCACATAATCAATCCCATAAAATTTGCAAGACAAATTGATCTCTATTAACCTTAAAGAATCGGACAACTCACTTCTCACATGCTGAAATTTTCAGCATGTGCACTATTCAAGACATATTCAAAATATTGCCATTTTATCATCGAATCAATCCATTTAAATTAAAGAGGCAAATATACTATCATTAAGATGAAAATTTCGGCCAACTTAATGTACACATGCTGAAATTTTCAGCATGTGTCATATATGTGACATAGTTTAAAACATTACATTGTGTAGCTCCCTCCTTCATGTCACTAACCTTGTATACTTCATTCTAGACCAATCAAGATGCCAACTAGGCTCAACATAAGCTCCATCAAGGCTAAGCTAGGCGTGTGACAAAGCTTGAACATGTGCTGAATTTATTTTTGCAAACTTTGTAAAATAGTGTACAATAATTATACACATATGGTATATCCCAATCAGCCCTAAATTGATTTTTCTAGAACACATTAGTTTGTATTGAATATGTAAAAAGTGTCTAGATACATGTTATATGTTGTACCCCGCTCAAAACTAGTACGGCAACCGGGGAAAGGAGAGAAGCGCAACAAATAATGAGACCTTGGAAGGAAGACATCATCGGTTTACCTATGATTACGTAGAACCTAAGGTGAGATGTGTACCCAAGTGTAAACATAAAACAAGAGGGCAGGTTGAGATTTCATATGGGTGATAAAGAACTAATAGAGGAAATATTATGTTGGCAACTATGAGAAGTCGGATTGCAACATGCCCATACACATACGATATGGGCAGACGGCTAGAAATACAAATACACTACAAATGGGCCTAATTAAGCCCATAATAAATTAGGAACCCTCTTCATCTATCCCTAAATGGGGCCATTAGGTAACAATTGAAGGTAAGACCCGTAGTACTTTGATACAAACCTTTCAGGTGCAGTAGATGTGGTTTAAACAAAAAGATAAGTGGCCTCACACGAGGTGTAAGTAATGGATGTATGCATATTGGTGTAAGTGTATACACATATACGACTCAAGGCAAATACGAACGACGATAGAATAATTATCAATGAAGTATGGTATATGGGTGTGCACGCGCATGCACTTAGGGTATAGTGAAATTTTGAGGTTTATGGCTCATTTCAAGAAGAAAAAGAAACATAGATATGTATGTATATGCATGGGTGCGTGCGCATACATATGTATAAAATATGCATATATGCGGAAAAATAAATATAGCCGCACATCTAGGGAGTGAGAAATTAGATAGGCTATACTTATGACTATATATATATATATATATATATATATATATATATATATCGGTATATACAAAAGGGGTGCTACTTAGAAGATTTATGAGAGAACATTTAAATGAATGGGATAGGAGCTGAATACCTAAGGATGTGTTATTAAGAAAGACATATACACATGAAGTATATGGTGCTAGATTCGGCCATCAAGCCTTAGGGGTAATTCAACCAACACTTAGTAAGAACCTTAAGGGAGTGTTAGTTGGGAAGAGTTTTTGTATTAGAGGAAGCCTCTTCCTCTCCCCCAAATGCAGCCACCGGCTGCATCCTTTTCCCAAGAGAAACATAAAACCCTCTTTATTAAACAAGCCTCCTTAACTCCCTATCATTAAGGCCCCTTCCAAATAACTCTCAAACCTTTCCCCTTCTTCCAAAAGAGTTCGGGTGAAGCAAGAGAATGCTAAAGATCATTCCTTCTCAAGACTTGTCTAGGTAAGATTACTCTCTATAGTTGTTAACAAGATGCACCTTAGAAGTTGAAGCTCACCAAGCCTCCTTTTCTTTGGTAAAAACCGTGACTATCACGGCACTAGGAGGAGGCCTCAAGACGATAGAAGAAGGAGTACGCCTTAACAAGGGTGCACCATTTTCATTCCATTCAAAATGCAAATGGTAAACCCTTCATTCTTTCCCTAGGATATAGTATATATAATCTAAAGAATGGCTAACAAAAGCCCTATGCCATGTGTTTGATAGGAAAAGGAAGGGGGAAGTGCTTCTTGTGTCAACCAACCTGAGCAAAATCCAAGAACTTCAAAGGCAAGTACACTATACTCTTTGTGGCTTGAATGTGAAAGTGTGTCCATGAATGGCTAGATATACTTAAGATCTAATCTTAGTAGTATTATGCTAAGTTTGAAGGCCAAAACTTTCGGCCCAAGCCATTTGGGGTGTAAGTGTGAAATCTTGTTCCAAAGGTGTAATCTTGTGGGGTTATGTAACTTGTTATGAGTTAATCTAGGAAGAAAAAGTTAAAGATTCTCTCTTTTTTATAAGGAGGGCTCACGGTGGGAGGGGTGAAGGGGATTGAGTGTGACTTTCGCATGGAAATGATAACTTAGTAGGAAATGGAGATAAGTCTTTGATCTTGTTGTGTGTTGCGCATAACATGCTCTTAGATTCATTATTTTCTTGCATGTACCGAAAATGGGGCTGTTGATGGAAGGGTGTGTGCGTACCCACAATTGTTACTTGGTGCTTGTGACAAAAAGGTAAGACAAGGACATTTAGGAAGAATATATGACCACTAGAAACATTACTGGGATTGGACAGGAACTTGGGCGGTTTTATGAGACCAGAAAAGGAATCTTAAGAACATTCAAATCTGTTGATTTTTGGTATACCACTAGTTTTATGTGTATATTAGACGTGAGAGTTGGAATTTCATTAAAAGGAGCTACAGTTTATTTTTAATAAATTTCCTAGTAAGAGTGGTCCTGCTGAAAATGTTGTCCTGGAGAGAAATTAATTAACATATTTAGTAGCCTAGAAATGGATCTTAGAGGCCTACAAATTAACTAAATTTCGGTATGACACTAACCCTATGAATAAAGTAAAGGTGAAAGTTGAAATTTTGTCAAAATGAGTTATGGTTTATTTTTAATAAATTTTCTAGTAAAACGTGTCAGACTAAAATGTGCCGGATTGGCAGAATTTATGTAGCATGTTGCATGATCTGAGATTGGACCTTAGAAAAGTGCATTTGGGCCAAATTTTGGAAGGATGCTAGACCTACGAGTTTAGTAAGCTGGAGAGTTGAAATTTCCTGAAAAAGATTAAAGGATTGGTCACAATGAATTTTATAGTAAAACTGGTCATTTCAGAATTTAGGTTGCACCGCTTTATGAAAAAGAACAAACGATACACTTATCGACATCGTAATTCCATAAAACTCGCATGGTAATCATTTATGCCATTTATGAAGGAGTACATGCCAACCAATTGGTCTAGAATGTTTATTTGAGTAGAGAATCACTAAGGAGAAGTGGACGCCATTAAGCTGGAAATTTTCCAGCATAGCGATGAGATGTATGCATTCGTTTATGTCACGCATTATGCCATAATTGCATATTACATGTCATGCATTGTATCATTGTCACGTACATGATTTACAGCATGTCTTTTACGAGAAAGAAAGATGAAGAGCATTTTCAAAAGATGATTTTTTTGAAAAGAATGATTCCCCACCGTTACTGTGTGTGAGTATGAACTTGGCCAGTATGAACCCACCAGATCAGGGTTAGGTGACCTGACAGTAGGCCGTGCGGGTCCGGATATAATAGACCCGACGAGAAGAAACAGTAGGCCGTGCGGGCCCAGATATAATAGACCCGACGAGAAGAAACAGTATGCCGTGCGGGCCCGGATAGAATAGACCCGACAAGAAGAAGATGACGTTACCGCCTCAGATCCGGGAAATAGATCTGAACACTCTATTGTTTTACAACGATGATGATTTGAAAGAAAAGCATGAAAAGATCATATCTTATTTTCATCTCGACGCATTACACGTACATATGCATGCATGTTGCATTCATGTAGGATCATATAATGTTTAAGTTATGATGACCTTGTAGTTCTGAAGTGATGATTCTTGTTATGTTATTCATCAATATAAGTTGCAGTCCTTTAATTTTATATCCTGCTTTAAGTAACAAATTTTATTTGAGAAATGAACTTGCTTCATTAAGTGATGATGTCTATCGAGGATTGGACATGAGACAGGTATGCTTCTAAACCGAAAATTTTGGGGGTTTGGTTCTTGTTCGCACTTTCCATTTAATCCCCGATTATTATAATATACTTGCTGGTGACGTTGTCACTCACCCTTATTTTTCCTCCCAGAGGTTGCAGAAGACAAAGTAGAATGGATCGATGACGAACCTAGGGTTCCCTACCCGTGAGTGTAGCGAAGGAGGGACAGATTTAGGAGACCGTACTTGCTAGCCCTAAGGATGACGGACTTATGTATTGAAATGGAAAATAATTACTTTTGTTGCTTTCTGATACATTGAATAGGGTTGTAAACCTTGATTGATGGTGATGTAGTTTTAAATTTCGAAGTTTTAAATTCTACCACAGTTTCGCTGGCCCATTTACATGTAAGCACTAAAATCCATGCATTTCTATCATGGATCACGACATGTATGGATGACGCCTTGTACTCTCCTTAGTGAAGTACGGCGGGTGCACCCACTCCGTCGGGGCCGGAGTGCGAGGTGCCACAGGTGGTATCAGAGCGAAGGCTCCAAATCCGAGCAGAATGTAGAACTAAGTCATAATTATAGTCAACTAAGTCTGATCTTAGATCTAAGTTCTGATCTTAAATGAGAGTTGACCTTAGAATAGGACGACCTAGACTAAGAGATTATAACAAAGCCCTTGGTTATGGATCGTCCTTGAGAATACGAACTATATCAAACCTATTATGTGTCACCAGGAACTTTTATTAAGTACAAGTTAAATAAATAGAATCATTTATTCTTGGTATGACTATCAATAAACCAATGCTATGTGGTACAGATAACCCCACAGACCGGTGTATGGACATCGTCGTTGTCACCTCCGGGAAGTATGGGTTTCTATTATCGAAAACTGACGAAAGAGCAAATTCCAAGGTTTGGCGGGGAGACCGAACCAGAGGAAGCCGAAAAATGGTTGGACGAGGTCGAGGACCAGCTTGTCAGAGCCCGGGTACCAGATGAAATGAGGGCCCTAATTGTTCGGCCCTTTCTGATCGGCAAGGCCAGTCAATGGTGGAGAGAGAGAGTCCAGTCCCTACCTCGACCTATAGCCTGGGCTAGGTTCTTAGAAGAATTCTGTGGGGCTTACCTCTTAATGGAAATAGTGATTGAAAGAATGGAAGAATTCGATGCACTGAGACAAGAACTGGATACCCCCGTCTCAGAATATGTCCGCCAGTTCACCACGCTAGGACGGTATGTACCTTTGATCGTGGAGGATGAACAATGGAAGATGACTAGATTCATGCGGGGTCTGAACCCTCAGATTAAAGAAGGGTTGGACAAAGTACACCCGAACACGTTCAATGAGCTGATAAGGGGCTGCTATGAGGTTGAGCGCGATATTCGGATGATGAAGGTGCGAAGGATACTGAAAAGGCAAATGAGAAGAGAAAGTGGAAGGTGGCCGCCGTACCTTCGTGGAACCCCGCATAGAGCAAACAGAGACAGTAATCGAAGGATGAGGCCCCAAGGACTCCGAAACACCCAAGTTACTGACAGGTACCTTGAAATCCCCAAACTAAAGTACTTACGTTCTATTTCACTTATTCAAAGAAAGAATGAGTCCCAAGGAAATATGATAAGGAACCATGGAAAAAAAAAAGTTGGTAAGGGACCAAAGGGGAAAACATGGAAACGTGGGCACCCAATCTCCAGTTTCGAGGACGAAACTTATTTTAAGGAGGGGAGAATGTTGTACCCCACTCAAAACTAGTACGGCAACCGGGGAAAGGAGAGAAGCACAACAAATAATGAGACATTAGAAGGAAGACATCACCGGTTTACCTATGATTACGTAGAACCTAAGGTGAGATGCGTACCCAAGTGTAAACATAAAACAAGAGGGCAGGTTGAGATTTCATATGGGTGTTAAAGAACTAATAGAGGAAATATTATGTTGGAAACTATGAGAAGTCGGATTGCAACATGCCCATACACATACGATATGGGCATACGGCTAGAAATACAAATACACAACAAATGGACCTAATTAAGCTCATAATAAATTAGGAACCCTCTTCATCTATCCCTAAATGGGGCTATTGGGTAACAATTGAAGGTAAGACCCGTAGTACTTTGATACAAGCCTTTCAGGTGCAGCAGATGTGGTTTGAACAAAAGGATAAGTGGCCTCACACGAGGTGTAAGTAATGGATGTATGCATATTGGTGTAAGTGTATACACATATACGACTCAAGGCAAATACGAACGACGATAGAATAATTATCAAAGAAGTATGGTATATGGGTGTGCACGCACATGCACTTAGGGTATAGTGAAATTTTGAGGTTTATGGCTCATTTCAAAAAGAAAAAGAAACATAGATATGTATGTATATGCATGGGTGCATGCGCATACATATGTATAAAATATGCGTATATGCGGAAAAATAAATATAGCCGCACATCTAGGGAGTGAGAAATTAGATAGGCTATACTTATGATTATAAATAAATATATATATATATATATATCGGTATATACAATCGGGGTGCTACTTAGAAGATTTATGAGAGAACATTTAAATGAATGGGATAGGAGCTGAATACCTAAGGATGTGTTATTAAGGAAGACATATACACATGAAGTATATGGTGCTAGATTCGGCCATCAAGCCTTAGGGGTAATTCAACCAACACTTGGTAAGAACCTTAAGGGAGTGTTAGTTGGGAAATAAAGAGTTTTTGTATTAGAGGAAGCCTCTTCCTCTCCCCCAAATGCAGCCGTCGGCTGCATCTTTTTCCCAAGAGAAACATAATACCCTCTTTATTAAACAAGCCTCCTTAACTCCCTATCATTAAGGCCCCTTCCAAATAACTCTCAAACCTTACCCCTTCTTCTAAAAGAGTTCGGGTGAAGCAAGAGAAGGCTAAAGATCATTCCCTATCAAGACTTGTCTAGGTAAGATTACTCTCTATAGTTGTTAACAAAATGCACCTTAGAAGTTGAAGCTCACCAAGCCTCCTTTTCTTTGGTAAAAACCGTGACTATCACGGCACTAGGAGGAGGCCTCAAGAAGATAGAAGAAGGAGTACGCCTTAACAAGGGTGGACCATTTTCATTCCATTCAAAATGCAAATGGTAAACCCTTCATTCTTTCCCTAGGATATAGTATATATAATCTAAAGAATGGCTAACAAAAGCCCTATGCCGTGTGTGTGATAGGAAAAGGAAGGGGGAAGTGCTTCTTGAGTCAACCAACCCGAGCAAAATCCAAGGACTTCAAAGGCAAGTACACTATAATCTTTGTGGCTTGAATGTAAAAGTGTGTGCATGAATGGCTAGATATACTTAAGATCTAATCTTAGTAGTATTATGCTAAGTTTGAAGGCCAAAACTTTCGGCCCAAGACATTTGGGGTGTAAGTGTGAAATCTTGTTCCAAAGGTGTAATCTTGTGGGGTTATGTGACTTGTTATGAGTTAATCTAGGAAGAACAAGTTAAAGATTCTCTCTTTTTTATAAGGAGGGCTCACGGTGGGAGGGGTGAAGGGGATTGAGTGTGACTTTCGCATGGAAATGATAACTTAATAGGAAATGGAGATAAGTCTTTGGTCTTGTTGTGTGTTGCGCATAACATGCTCTTAGATTCATTATTTTCTTGCATGTACCGAAAATGGGGCTGTTGATGGAAGGGTGCGTGCGCACCCACAATTGTTACTTGGTGCTTGTGACAAAAAGGTAAGACAAGGACATTTAGGAAGAATATATGACCACTAGAAAAATTATTGGGATTGGACAGGAACTTGGGCGGTTTTATGAGACCAGAAAAGGAATCTTAAGAACATTCAAATCTGTTGATTTTTGGTATACCACTAGTTTTATGTGTATATTAGACGTGAGAGTTTGAATTTCATTAAAAGGAGCTACAGTTTATTTTTAATAAATTTTCTAGTAAGAGTGGTCCTGCTGAAAATGTTGTCCTGGATAGAAATTAATTAACATATTTAGTAGCCTAGAAATGGATCTTAGAGGCCTACAAATTAACTAAATTTCGGTATGACACTAACCCTATGAATAAAGTAAAGGTGAAAGTTGAAATTTCGTCAAAATGAGTTATGGTTTATTTTTAATAAATTTTCTAGTAAAATGTGTCAGACTATAATGCGCCGGATTGGCAGAATTCATGTAGCATGTTGCATGATCTGAGATTGGATCTTAGAAAAGTGCATTTGGGCCAAATTTTGGTAAGATGCTAGACCTACGAGTTTAGTAAGCTGGAGAGTTGAAATTTCCTGAAAAAGATTAAAGGATTGGTCACAATGAATTTTCTAGTAAAACTGGTCATTTCAGAATTTAGGTTGCACCGCTTTATGAAAAAGAACAAACGATACACTTATCGACATCGTAATTCCATAAAACTCGCATGGTAATCATTTATGCCATTTATGAAGGAGTACATGCCAACCAATTGGTCTAGAATGTTTATTTGAGTAGGGAATCACTAAGGAGAAGTGGACGCCACTAAGCTGGAAATTTTCCAGCATAGCGATGAGATGTATGCATTCGTTTATGTCACGCATTATGCCATAATTGCATATTACATGTCATGCATTGTATCATCGTCACGTACATGATTTACAGCATGTCTTTTACGAGAAAGAAAGATGAAGAGCATTTTCAAAAGATGATTTTTTTTGAAAAGAATGATTCCCCACCGGTACCGTGTGTGAGTATGAACTTGGCCAGTATGAACCCACCAGATCAGGGTTAAGTGATCTGACAGTAGGTCGTGCGGGTCCGGATATAATAGACCTGACGAGAAGAAACAGTAGGTCGTGCGGGCCCAGATATAATAGACCCGACGAGAAGAAACAGTAGGTCGTGCGGGCCCGGATAGAATAGACCCGACAAGCAGAAGATGACGTTACCGCCTCAGATCCGGGAAATAGATCTAAACACTCTATTGTTTTACAACGATGATGATTTGAAAGAAAAGCATGAAAAGATCATATCTTATTTTCATCTCGACGCATTACACGTACGTATGCATGCATGTTGCATTCATGTAGGATCATATAATGTTTAAGTTATGATGACCTTGTAGTTCTGAAGTGATGATTCTTGTTATGTTATTCATCAATATAAGTTGCAGTCCTTTGATGTTATATCCTGCTTTAAGTAACAAATTTTATTTGAGAAATGAACCTGCTTCATTAAGTGATGATGTCTATCGAGGATTGGACAGGAGACAGGTATGCTTCTAAACCGAAAATTTTGGGGGTTCGGTTCTTGTTCGCACTTTCCATTTAATCCTCGATTATTATAGTATACTTGCTGGTGACGTTGTCACTCACCCTTATTTTTCCTCCCAGAGGTTGCAGAAGACAAAGTAGAATAGATCGATGACGAACATAGGGTTCCCTACCCGTGAGTGCAGTAAAGGAGGGACAGATTTAGGAGACCGTACTTGCCATCCCTAAGGATGACGGACTTATGTATTGAAATGGAAAACAATTACTTTTGTTGCTTTCTGATACATTGAATGGGTTTGTAAACCTTGATTGATGGTGATGTAGTTTTAAATTTCGAAGTTTTAAATTCTGCCACGGTTTCACTTGCCCATTTACATGTAAGCGATAAAATCCATGCATTTCTATCATAGATCACGACACGTATGGATGACGCCTTGTATTCTCCTTAGTGAAGTACGGCCACATTATATGTCATACCAAAAACGTTCCATGTGTCGTGTTCGTAGAAAACCGAATTCTCGACTTTTGTCGATTACGCGATTTTTCTCCGATTAAATTCCAACCTTTTGCACATGTTATATATATTATGTCACACATAATATACATAGAATAACTTGAATATTCAGCTCTAAAGACTGAAGTAAAGTGGCGCCCCATGTGCTTAAAAAGATGAATTCGGAATCTCCACAATTTGGCCTTAATTTGGGGTGATTTGTGTGTGCCAACATGGAATGATTTTATGCCATATAAGCCACAAAATTTGTGGCCATTTTTGAAGTGCAGGGGCTGGCCATCTATATATGTCAAGTACATGACACGTTGGCGAAGTTTCGGTTGTCACCCGATACGACAATTTTTTGTTTAGAACCTTGTAAAGTGTCGTAATAATTTTGTCATCACCGTGACTTATATCATATGATATAAGACCTGAATATACTAATAAATATGAGATAAATATAGTGGTGTGACGTTAACGTATGTTCGTAAAATATATATAACCTGTCGGTAGTACGTTGGAATATATGTGTATAGTGCCTTTAAAAAAATCTGAATATATATATATGTGTGTGTGTGTGTGTCTATATATATATATATAAAACGTGTGATAGAAAGATGTAGGGAGACTTTCCATTCTTCAATTTCTTGCCTTCATGCCTTTTCCAAATATATTTCCATTTAATGAACTATTTAGTTCATTTAACTAAGTACTTCACTTAATGAACTAGTTTAGTTCATTAATGGTGGCACCTGAAAACAGTTCAAACACAACAAATGTTTACCATTTGATATAAGCTTTAAAGCTTCATGGCTTGTTAGTATGGCAACATCATATATAAAGTATATAAGGCAGGTTTGTTGCAAAAACGTGTCAAGTTATAAAACATGTCATGCATTTTTTAGCACACGTTATTTAAATCATGCATTTTGTGAATCACCCAAACCCTTTTTCTCAACAGGGTCTGGGGAGGGTAAGTGGCAGACAAAAAATTCCTCTATCCTAAGGTATAGAGAGTTTGCTTCCATGAGACCCTCGGCTCTATATGTACCTGCATAAGCGTTACAATAATAGAGATATGATGTGCTAGTGTGTTAGTGAGGTAATTCAGGAAATACAAAAAGGAGGTTGTCGATATTAAAATACTCATAACGTGTATATGTACATATAATATAAAACAACGGCAGAACATAAACAAATAAGTGCAAAGTCAACTTAAACAAATACAAAAGTTTTTCGATATTAAAATAGTCATAATAGCTAGCATACACAAATAATTGAAAGAAAAAGGTCAAAAAAAATATGCAAAGTCAAACTAAAGTGTAAATACTATATAATCCTGTAAGTATGCTCTAAGGTGTCCTATATCCTATCTACCGCTCCTTAACCTTAATCTTCTGCCTCCATGAACTCTTATCCTGGATCATGTCCTCAGAGAGGTGCAACTCTAGTAAACCATACCTAATCTGCTCATCCCACGTCAGTTTGGGCCTGTCTTTACTCCTCTTCCCTTCTACAGTAAGGCTTTCTATTGCTCTAACAGATGCTGTTGTCTGTCTCCTCTTGACATGTCCAAGCTATCTCAGTCTTCTCTCTCTTATCTTATCTGTTACACTAGTCACCCCTAACCTTTGTCTGTATACCTCATTTCTTATCTTGTCTAGCCTTGTAGGCCCACACATCCACCTCAGCATCTTCATCTCTGCCACTTCCATCTTATGTGACTGTGTCCTTTTGATGGCACAGCAGTCTGTTCCGTATAACATTGCCGGCCCCAATGCCACCCTATAAAATTTTCTCTTTAATTTAATTGGAAAATTCTTGTCACGCAGCACCTCTGAGATGGCCCTCCACCTACACCAACCAACCTGAACTTTGGTGTGCTACGTCACTACCTATGTTCCCATCTTTCTGTACAAATGATCCTAGGTACTTGAACTTACTGACCTTTGGGACCACTTGACCCTCGATGGTGAGTTGACTATTCTCATCGTCGGCTGCGTCGCTGAAGTCGCAGTGCAAATATTCAGTCTTAGAACGACTAATCCTTAGGCTTTTTCTCTCTAAAGAAACTCGCTATTCCTCTAGTCTCATACTCAGGTTATGTATAATTTTCGCGACTAATACAATATCGTCAGCAAAAAGCATACACCATGGAACTGTTTCTTGAATCGATTTGACAACTCA
Organism: Eustoma russellianum; assembly: GCA_036186865.1. NCBI lineage: Eukaryota > Viridiplantae > Streptophyta > Magnoliopsida > Gentianales > Gentianaceae > Eustoma > Eustoma russellianum. The sequence continues at coordinate 10,767,757 of AP025066.1, read as the reverse complement.
TCTAGGACAACTGCAAAAAGGAATGGGCTCAAAGCGGACCTTTGATGGAGGCCTACCTCCACTCGGAAGAAGTCTTTATTCCCTACAGGCGTATAAACAGTTGTTTTTGTCCTTACATACATATCCCTGAAGTATATAGAAACTAAAGAAAGAAAATGAAGTCATATGGTATGTGATGCGTGCAACTCGTGGGCTCCAGCAATTCCACCTTCCAAACGTCCTTCACAAAGGGTTAGGCACAAAGAAGTAAACTTCCCCTTGCTTCCTTAGTGATCAAACGTGTGGACAACGAGCAAGACCAACACTATAAGATGGTCGTTGATCAGGCAAACCAAGATGGCCCTCCTGGACGGCACCTTCTAGCAATGGCAATACCTTCAAATCGCTCAACTTTGAAGGATCTTAACTTAGGTTTTTAATGCAAAACCAAGAAAACAAAGTATCACTCAAAGTGAAGAAAATATCAAGAATTGTTATTCATCGAAAAGGTGAGTTTACAATCAGCCAAAGGGGTCTATTTATAGGCCTAGTAGACGCCCCCTTTAGCTTGAAAATGGCTAGAGATAATTCAAATAAAGCTATCTAACAAATGTTTAAATTTGAACTTTGCTTGAAAATTTAAACTAAGATAATTCTAGCTAAAACTTGAAATGCTTGGAAGTTGATATCCTCAATGTATCTAGGCATGTTTATGGCGTCTTGGAGGAGCTGTTTGAGGATTAACATGCGCTTGGATTTGAGTTCACAAGATGGCTGAAGTTTGGATTTAAGTGGGATTTGAATTTTGACTTCAAACTTGAATTCAATTTTGTATTGTGATCTTATCCTTCTTCTTCTTCAAAAATGGCGTGTGACTATCTTTGGAGTGGATGTAGATTAGGCTGAAATCCTTTTGAACTTTAAGTCTCAAATTTGAAACTTGAATTCAAATTATGGTTGAATTTGAATTCAAGTTTATCTTCAAGTTCAAATTCAAGTAAGATATCTTGCTTCACTTTAAAGTGGCCGCCCCCCCTTCTTATGGATAATGGAGATGATTTCAACTTGATCAAGAGATTCTATCTTGGACACCTTTGAATTTGTCTTAGCATAGACAAACATTCTCTTCGAATATTCTCTTGAAACATTCTCTTGAAACATTCTCTTCAAACATTCTCTTGAAACATTCTCTTGAAACATTCTCTTGAAACATTCTCTTCAAACATTTCATGTACCTAATTTACCTACAAAGAAAAGACATAAAACAAAGATCACAAGACACAAGATAAAATTCAAAAACAAGAATGTAGACGTGCATGTGATACATGCTCAAGTTGAAGGTTCAATGAAATGAACCCAAGGAGTCTTAGGCTCATCTTGAACATGCTTGTACAAGAAGGTGGCAACTTGATGACAAAGTTCCCTTGCCCTCCTTCTTGTTATAGGACCTTTGACCTCTTGATGGGGCCCTTGATCCTCATCGGACCCTTGATCCTCATCAATCCCCCCCCTCCTCGAAAGGATTCGTCCTCGAATCAAAAAGGTCATCGTTGAAAGGGGTGAGATCAGCAACATTAAAAGTAGGTGAAACTGAACCATACCTGTCGGGAAGATCGAGGATGTATGCATTGTCACCTATGCGTTTCAATACTTTAAAGGGTCCATCTCCGCGAGGCAACAATTTTGACTTTCTTTCATTGGGAAATCTTTCTTTACGCAAATGTAACCACACTAAATCTCCAGGTTTGAACACAACTCTTTTCCGATGTTTGTTAGCTCGTCTTTCATAAGCTTTGTTTTTCTTTTCTAGTTGTGTTTTAACTTGTTCATGCAGTTTCTTTATGTTGTCCGCTTTTTGTTTACCATCAAGACTAGAACGTTCATGCACGGGAATAGGAATCAAATCAATGGGAGACAAGGGATTAAAGCCATACACGATTTCAAATGGACTATGCAAAGTACCGTGATGGACACTCCTATTATCTGCAAATTCGATATATGGTAAACAATCTTCCCAATGTTTAATGTGTTTTTGCAAAATGGCACGCAAAAGTTGAGAAAGAGTACGATTTACGACTTCAGTTTGTCCATCAGTTTGTGGGTGTGCGGTGGTGGAAAACAACAATTGTGTACCAAGTTTAGCCCACAAAACACGCCAAAAATGACTCAAGAATTTCGTATCTCTATCACTTACAATTGTACGTGGCATGCCATGCAATCTAACAATTTCTTTAAAGAACAAATCAGCAACATGTGTGGCATCATCAACTTTTCTACATGCTATGAAATGTGCCATTTTTGAAAATCGATCGACCACAACATAAATGCTATCGCGTCCTCCTCGAGACCTAGGAAGGCCTAAAACAAAGTCCATAGAAATGTCAATCCAAGGGGAATCAGGGACGGGTAAAGGCGTGTAAAGGCCATGTGGTTGGGACTTGGATTTGGCTTGTTTGCAAGTGATGCAATTACCACACAACCTCTCGACGTCTACTCTCATGTGGGGCCAATAGAAATGTTCTTTAAGAGTCTCAAGGGTTTTGAACACTCCGAAATGACCCATTAAACCTCCCCCATGGGCTTCTCTGGTCAATGCTTCTCGTAGGGATGATTGGGGAACGCACAATTTTTGTTCTTTGAAAAGATAACCTTCATGTATGTAAAATTTTCCAAATGGTGCTTCTTTACATGCCTCGAATATGGTGCCAAAGTCATGGTCATTGGGGTACAAGTCCTTAAGCGATTCAAATCCTAAGAAGCGGGAAGATAATGTAGTCACTAACGTGTATCTCCTAGAGAGGGCATCGGCAACTATATTATCCTTTCCTTGTTTGTACTTAATCACGTAAGGGAATTGTTCTATGAACTCTACCCATTTGGCATGTCTTTTGTTCAACTTTCCTTGCCCTTTAAGATACTTAAGGCTTTCGTGGTCAGTGTGGATCACAAACTCTTTAGGTTGAAGATAGTGTTGCCAAGTTTGTATGGATCTCACAAGGGCATAAAGTTCCTTATCATAGGTAGAGTAATTCAATGATGCTCCTTTCAACTTTTCACTAAAGTAGGCTATGGGTTTCTTACTTTGGGTCAAAACTGCGCCTATACCCACTCCACTTGCATCACACTCGATCTCAAAGGTCTCGTCAAAATTTGGTAGTCTAAGTATGGGTGCAGTGGTCAGGCTACGTTTGAGTTCATCAAATGCCTGTTGTTGTGGCTCTTCCCACCTAAAAGGCACATCTTTTTTCACAATTTCGTTTAGGGGTGCAGCTATGGAGGAAAAATCTTTGACAAAGCGTCTATAAAAGCTTGCTAATCCATGAAAACTGCGAACTTCCCCTACATTCTTAGGTATAGGCCACTCCACAATTGACCTAACCTTTTCCTCATCCATCTCTACTCCCTCAGCCGAAATGACAAAGCCTAGAAAAACTACGCGTTCTAAACAGAAAGAGCACTTCTTAAAGTTGGCGTAAAGTTGTTCTTGCTTAAGCTTTTCAAAAACGGCTCTAATGTGGTCAAGATGATCTTCTATGGTGTGGGAATAGATTAGGATATCATCGAAATAGACAACGACAAAGCGTCCTATGAATGCACGTAAGACTTCATTCATTAGCCTCATAAAGGTACTAGGGGCGTTGGTGAGCCCGAAGGGCATCACTAACCACTCATAGAGCCCAAACTTGGTTTTGAATGCAGTCTTCCATTCGTCCCCTTCTCTAATGCGTACCTGGAAGTACCCTTGCTTAAGGTCAATTTTGGTGAAGAATTTGGATCCGTGCAACATGTCTAACATATCGTCTAGCCTAGGTATGGGGTACCTATACTTGACGGTAATCTTGTTTATGGCTCGGCAATCGGTACACATCCTCCACGTTCCATCCTTTTTGGGTACTAAAATGACGGGGATGGCAGATGGGCTCAGACTCTCTCGGATTTGTCCACTAGCTAGGAGCTCTTCTACTTGCCTTTGGATTTCTTTGGTTTCTTCGGGGTTTGCTCGATAGGCTGGGCGATTGGGTAACACGGCTCCTGGGACAAAGTCGATTTGGTGTTCTATCCCTCTAATGGGTGGTAATCCGGATGGTGGTTCAGAAGGAAATAGAACTTCATATTCTTGGATAAGGGACGCAACCGAGGTAGGTAAGTTTGGTGGGAGTTCTTCAAGGGCAAGTTGACACGACTTTGGGATGATGATGAAGACAGTTTGGTTGTTATAAAGTGCACGTGTAACCTCTCTTTTCTTTGCGAAATACCCACACTTCTTTTTGGACTCGTTGACACTTAGGGGCACTACCTCTTTTCCCTTGCTCTCATTTTTTTTGTTCTCACTTTTCATACACTCCACGAATTTTCTGTCGGCTTCTTTTTCCTTAGGATCGGCTCTAGACTTGGACATGCGTTGGTGATCCTCGTGGACTTTGTGTGGTGGAAGTGCATGCAGTTTGTACAATTTGCCATTCAATTTGAAAGAATAACGATTCAAATAACCATCATATGTCACATGTCTATCAAATTGCCATGGCCTACCAAGTAAGATATGACTAGCATGCATTGGGGCGACATCACATAAAACATCATCTTTGTAACTACCAATGCTAAGAGAAATCAAAACTTGTTTACTTACGCTAACTTCTCCGCAGTCATTTAGCCATGCAAGTTTGTAAGGGTGCGGATGATTAGTCATAGGCAAATTCAGTTTTCTTACTAATTCGATGCTAGCCACATTAGCACAAGAACCGGAATCAATGATCATGGTGCACACTTTACCATTTATCATGCAATGAATATGGAAAATGTTTTCTCTATGTTGTTCGTGATCATCTAATTTCGGATATGCATTTAAAGCTCGACGCACAACAAGAAACTCTTTAGTGTCAAAATCATCTAATGTGCCTAGATCCTCTTCAGGTTCAATTTCATTATCATGCTCAGACTCGTTTTCATGCTCGGATTCGGACACATACTCGTTTGTCTCTTCAATTAACATGATTCTTTTCGAATTAGGACATTCTTTTCCTATGTGACCACGTCCTTGACATTTATAGCATTTAATGTCTCTAAACCTGTTTGAAGGATCCGAAGAATTGCCTGTAGGAGCCTTTTGTTGTGTGCGTTCATCTCTCCTTTGTGTGGATTGCACACGATTGTCCATCCTTTGTGATGCTCCTTGGTCACGCGTTTGGCCTCCTGTAGGCCGTGAACTTCCTGCTCCTGAAGGCTTGCTGTGAAATCTTGATGAAGATTGATTAGTACGATAATTGGAATTGAAATTAGAGGAGTTACGTACCTTTAATTGTGCTTCAATCTTCTCAGCCATATGGACCATAGTTGTGAGGTCGAGGTAAGGTTGAAGGTCAACCCTTTGTGCAATCTCCCTGTTTAAACCATGTAAGAATCGAGCCTTGGTGGCTTTTTCAGGTTCCTGCAAGTTAGACCTTTCCAACAAAATTTCTAACTCTTTATAATACTCGTCTACACTTTTGAAACCTTGTCGTAAGTTATGCAAACTCGTGAAAATAGAACTCTCATAATTGTTTGGAATAAAACGTTGACGCATTTCAAACTTCATTTCTTCCCAAGTGGCGATTGGGGGTTGTCTCGTCTTAGTTCTATTTCGACACAAATTCGTCCACCAATTAAGTGCATAACCAGAAAATTCAATGGAAGCATACCTCACTTTTTGCAATTCACTATAATTGGTACAAGAAAAGATCAAATCCACTTTCGTTTCCCATTCTAAATATTCCTCCGCATTACTTTTACCATAAAACGTGGGAATACTTATTTTGGTTTTGAGAAAATCATCATCTTGTGGGAAAAGGGGATTTTGGCGTCTTTGGTAACCACGAGGATGGTGGTCATCAAAGTCATAATCATCATGCTCAAAGGGGATGTAATCATCATTGTACCTTCTTGGAGCGTACCTTCTTGCTTGTGTAGGGGGAGCAAACCGTCTCGCTTCGGTGTGTGGGGGTCGAATGTTATCGTCCTCAACTTCTTCCGGAGGATGGCGCCTTGGTTGTGGTGGTGGAATGGCTCTGCTTGTTCCTTGGCCATCACTTGTTTTGTAGCTTCGCTCCACGTCTTCCAAGCGATGCTTAATTATCTCATTGTCGTGCATGAGTTTCTTAAGCATTTCCAGCATTTGTTGTTGAGTATTGTCAACAGTTTCGGCTCCTTTAGACTTGCTAGATGCGGAATTGCTGCTGGCCATTGTACCTAAGGAATTGAATGA